>OX336367.1:2333595-2428251 GCA_946902895.1 Fragum fragum
AAATATTCAAAACTTAAATGCTAAGCCTGGATACAAGACCCAGTCTAAAATGTTAAATAAAGATGTAATAGTGTACTATTTTTGCGAATTAAATCAGAATCGAGATTTGCGATTCAATTTGTGAAACTTGTAAACGGGACAAAGGTGTCGACGATGGTCAATAGGCCCAATCCATGCAGTGTGACAAGGGTTTATACTCTTAGAAGATCAACGTATCACATCGTTGTCATTAATCAAAGTCGCGCTTTTAATGAAATTATGAAATTTATTTTTCATTTAATTAATTCGTATTTAGACGATTGATTCATAGATTTCTATTTACAATTTATAGGCAAACCCCAAGTTGTCAGTAAAAGATAGAAACAGAGATCGACAGACAAAAAAGATCAGTAAAAAGAAAGACAGAGTGACAACAAAGAAAAGAATAAATATGATTATAATGAAAGACAAACCCATTTTCCTGCAGCATTCGTCCTAACAAAGTCATCGTCATTGCCTTTCCTAGAGATCCTATAGGAAACACGGTCGTATTCTCCACAGGTCGTCCCTTCTCGATATCAGCAAGCCCATACCCCCGGGACCAGGACTCCGAGCCCTTCACTACAGACAGGACAAGTCCTGGTATATTTCTACATTCAAGAACTCTGTCAACTAAATTCTTTATGTCATTTTCTTGTGATTCCGTAAAAATTGTACCACTTGTGGACGTAACACATAAAATTAGAAGTCCGAAAATATGTGCTTTATCTTGCACCATTCTTAACGTAGGTACTACCTAAAAGACACCTCCGACTATTTTCTTTCTATATTCATTTTCGAGCCAATTTTATCAAAATAATGAAATAAAACTGTTTTTAGTTTATCGAAGAATCCTTAAATATCCTGCCAAACTATGGAGAGACAGCCGAATTATGATCTATAGGTTAAAGGAACTTCGAGTAGGTATTAAATCATTGATGTCACTTTTGCAGTCTTTATTTATCACACTTTACGTTTTTTCAAGAAGACACACACACACAAAAAAAAAAAAAAAAAAAAAATAAATAAAAAAATAAATAAAAAAAAAATAATAAATAAAAAATAAAAAAATAAAATAAAAATAAATAAATAAAAAATCCCAGCAAACATTTTCTGCAAGTGCATCTATACTTTCCATTTACGATATAACTTACACCAAGGGAGTGTAATATGCCCGTTATTCATTATTAACAAAGTTTTCATAAAGCTTTTCTCTTAGGAGGCATTCAAAAGCTGGATTTTGTGAGAATGGGTTAAATTTCAGTGCTTCTTTTATATAAAATGATAGCTATTGGGTATAAAAAGAGACCCAAAAGTCTTCAACCAAACATATACTTGAAAGAGAGATCTCTCTTAAGCATACAAAATAAATACATGTATTAGAAACCTATTGTAAGCATATTTTTCGACATTTATAAAAGTGTCAAGATAATTTTGGTGCTTTTTCACGTATGCAATAGGGGATAGTTGTTTGTTTCAGTGCAAAACGTTTTATCTTTCATCTTATTTTTTAACCCATTCCCACACAGCAAAATTTTAGACTGGTCCAAATTGAAAGAAGCTGCAGATGATAATTTCAAGTTGATAGAATTTTAAACTTTTTCATCATTTTGGGTAGAAAACATTGTGGATAATGAAGAAATTGCTTGATACAAGCAATTTCTTCATTTTCCACAATGTTTTCATAAGTTTTTTTTCTTGAGGGGCGTAAAAAGGAGGGATTGAGTGGTAATGGGTTAATGCAAAAAAAGGACAAATGGGTTTTTTTCTGCAGACAAAATCTCTAAATACGCGTCATTTCGTAAATAATTTACGTGACAGCCTGATGTCATCAGTGTCTTTGTTCCCGCTCACTTGATGTCTAGCACGAAATGAACGAAAGACGGGATGGATCTAACATAACAGAGACTTTATTTTGGGGGACTATCACTTCATAATTTCACTGGAAAAACCAACAACCCCCCCCCAATAAAAAAACAAACAAACAAACAACAAAACTCACACAATAACATAACCTGGTAGATCGGTATTGTCCGGCCTCTACCGAGCCAACCAAACATGATGAACTACGACTTTGCAAGAATTAGACAATATCCCCCCAGCTTCTTCTCACCCCACTTAGCTTTACGATTATCTACCCAGTTGTGGGAGACTAAAGTCGCTAAGTCGGGTGAGAAGCTGGAGGCTCGGATATGTAGTGATAGTACTGGTGTGGAAAATACCAGGAATCTATTGTTTGGTGCTCCAGCCGCCGCGATATGACTGAATACTGTTAAAAGTGGCGTTAAACCCCACTCAAACAAATCAAACAAATCATAAGAACCATGCGACCGCGGTGTAATGTAAGAAAATTAGATATGCGACCAACAATATTTATATGTTGTATAGTCGATATCTCGTCAAAAATGTATCTCTGTAAGCCATTAACGGAAAAAATTGGGGAATTTGCTGGCACTACATTAAAAACTCCTTTTATCACACGTATGGGGTAGACTGTATGACATAAACTTCTGAGGAGTTCGAGAGTAATTGATCTTGTAGGTTTGGGGCAATAGTATGGACACTTTAGCAAGAGTGCGGCATGCAAGATCATCGCTCGGATCATGTTCTACAATTTATTCATTTTTTGATGTACTTATTAATAGAACTATTGTTTTCATTTGAAATTAAGAATACATTGCTAGTTTAATGAAAACCGCACAGTTGACGCATCGACTCAATCTCTAACCAGAGTTGTCGTTCGTTACTCTCAGCAAACACCGCTGCAATGACAAGATTCATGTCAAACCAAGTACTGGAAGATACATTATTTGCCTTGTGATACGCGAGAAATAAAACGATTCGGACAAGATAAATATGATTCCATATACATTATGAGTGCATTAAAACTTGATAATTTACCTGTAAACCAATTAACTATTTTCGTTTAGAATCGTCTGTGTAGCTAACAACAATAACAACAACAACTGATAATTTCATGCGATATTTTATAAATGGAAATCAGATGAGGTGTGTGATTAAATGATGACGTATTAGCTTACTATTTACTGAGCCCATTACAGAGGTGAATGTTGATTAATTTAATTGTTAGTTTCGTCTATCAAAAACGAGCGATCTGATTGGTCGAAAAATTTAATTCATACCTCCATGAACAAAATTTTGAGCACGCAGCCATTTTGTATGCTTCCGCACAAAATAGTTCCATACAAAAAGGTATCAAAATTTGTAAAGTTGTTGTATTTTTCGCTCGATGCTATTAAATTATAAGAAATGAAGAGAATATCTTTTTGTTTTCATGGAGGTATGAACCGAAAAACCTAATCACACTGTATGAATACGCGAAGCGGATTCATACATAAGTGTGATTAGGTTTTTCGGTTCATACCTCCATGAAAACAAAAAATATTCTCCTCATCTCTTAAATGAACCGAGTGCAAGAGAGTGGTAGTGACTGCAACATTTCTTTGTGCATATGACAACGAATGGGGTATACATTTTATTCTCAACTTTGTTTATGACGTTGAAACGCGAAGTATTGTTATTAGCTTGACTTTTTTCGGAGAAAACCCGGGATATTACATTAAGCACGAGCAGTTCCGTCGTCTGCGAACAAAAGCCGTTGACATTTTGCATATGTCCAATCTGAAATTAAGAATGTGTTTTTATGATGTAAATAACAGTGCTCACTATGAAGGGGGATAATCGTTACTACGTTCTTGTACAAATCTTGACAATTTTACATAGATTTTTCTATTCACTCTCCAGCACTCAACAGCCGAGCGGCAGGTATCCACATGATACAATTTTATTTGAATAGTTTTCACAAACCTTTGGGTAAAAATTATTTACGCTTCAACAATCTGATTAAAACCTGACCCACCATTTGTCCCTTAAACTACGCCCCTGCGTAACCAAGAGGTATACCAAGATAGTAGTTTCATAGATATGGTGTTAATACAATTGTTCTCTCAATATACATAATAACCTCTCCTTTTAATCTATTTCCAGACGACTAAATTTAAGACTCTTCCAAATTTAAGACGTTTTAGAGACGAAACTACTTCACTTGATAAAATTTTAAAATGCATTGACTTTTGAGTCAGAAAATAGTGTGAATAATGGAGAAATTCCTTGTAACAAGCATTTTCTTGATTTTCCGCAATGATTTCTCAAACGTTGTTCAAGGGGGGTTAAAACGCGGGATTGTGTCGAAAAGGGTTGAACATGCCATTTTAGATTAGAACAACAACAACGACAGAAACAACAACAGAAACAACAACATCAGAAGTAGAAGCAGCAGTAACAACAACGAACCTGGATGACATAAATGCTTCTTTTAATTAGTGCATTTAGCCCTTTCACCGGGGAAGCATGCATTTTTCATTGTACTAAAAGGTCTTTGAATCGGCGATTACTGTCTTTTACTGAGCTCCAGCTGGAAGTTCAACTTAGATTTTAAACGGTGTTATTGTGCCATATTTATGGCCAGTAGCATGTAATATAACAGTAAAAAGGTTTGTTGGTGACCTAAACGTCGTAACTATGTTTTAAATAGGTTATAGTTACGACGTTTAAGAAGCCGAACCAGCCGAAAATGCTTCACATAAATGTCGACTAATGTTGGAGGTTCAAAATTCATTTCCGATCTAAATGAATGATATGATTGGTCAATTGGTTCTTTCAATGACAACCGCATTTCGTCAAATGTGATCTGCGCGTCGGACTGTCAATCTCGAGGTCCTGGGTTCGATTCCCGACGGCGGCACTCATCCTTTCCGACTATTTGTCACTCACCAATGGGTTGATAATCGTAGACCTATGTGGGATAGCAGCTGGAGGCTAGGAAAGGATGTAATGCTAGTACTGGTGTGAGAAATACCAGGATTCCATTGTTAGGTGCTCCAGCCGCCGCGATATAACTGAAAGATTGTTGAAAGCGGCGTAAAACCCCATTCAAACAAACAAACAAACAAATCAAATGTGATCTAAGGCTTACTTTTTCTACAAAATTAGGTTATAGGGTATCGATACCCTTTTAATGCGATCCTTTCGAAAACATTTCAAAATCACCCACAAAGTTTATCATTTCCTACTCAAATTAATGTGATTCTAATAATTTGATGCTAGCCTTAATTGAGAGAAGTTTCGGACGACGAATTTTAGTCGTTGTATTTTTTTGTATTTTCGGATAGAAAACATTGTAGACAAGGAAGAAATAATTTAAAAAACATTGTGGATAAAGAAGAAATTGTTTGTAAGAAGCAATTTCATAATTGTGTTTTGTTATGTTTTTCTGGAGGGGCGTCAAAAAAGTGGGATTTAGGGGGAATTGGCTAAGGAGCGCTGGTTGCAATATATCTTCTACACTCAATGCAAATAGAAAGTTTGTATGAAGAAAATTGCTTTAAGTTCCGATACTAAAAAAGTCATGTTTAATCTTTTATAATTTAATTGTTAGTTTCGTGTATCAAAAACGAGCGATCTGATTGGTCGAAAAAATTAATTCATAACTCCATGAACAAAATTTTGAGCACGCAGCCATTTTGTATGCTTCCGCACAAAATAGTTCACTACAAAAAGGTATCAAAATTTGTTAAGTTGTTGCATTTTTCGCTCGATGCTATTAGATTATAAGAAATGAAGATAATATTTTTTGTTTTCATGGAGGTATGAACCGAAAAACCTAATCACACAATGTATGAATCCGCTTCGCGTATTCATACAGTGTGATTAGGTTTTTCGGTTCATACCTCCATGAAAACAAAAAATATTCTCTTCATCTCTTAAATGAATTGAAATTGGAACAAAAAGGTACCAATGACATAAGGAGTTTGTAATGAATGAGTTGATAATTGACGGATCGCCGGCCACGCCCACTGAGCTCCAACAGGAAGTTTGACTTAGATATTAGACGGTGTTATTTTGGAAGATTCAACGACAGTAATATGTAGAAAAGTAAATTCTTTTGTTGGCGACCGAAACAGTTGTAGTTACGAAGTAAAAGTCGCGAAAAAACAACAAAATTGCTCCTCTTAATCGACCCAACGCTTGCCCCGCCCATTAACTCAAACAGGAAGTTCCAATTCGATTTATAACGGCGTTAAGTTGCAACATTTATGTCTAGTAGCAAAGAAAAAGTAAAATGATTGGTTGAAAAGCAATAGTTACGACGCTTAACCAACAAAAAAGGTTAACCAAAATGGCGGCCTATGTCAGAGTTGAAAGCTCTTGTCCGGATTGAATAAATGATTTGATTGGTCGGTTGATTCATTGATTGACAGCAGCGATTGGTCAATTGTCGACTTATGTTGGAGTCAAAAGTCCGCTTCCTTCTACAAGATATGATATGATTGGTCTATCTGTTTTTGATTGGCTGTGGCGATTTGTCAACTCCTTATGTGCCTTTCGGAAGATTTTTAGGAAAATTTCACAAACGTATTTTATCGTGTTTTTTTTGTTGTTTTTTTTCAGCGGTACGTGTTGGCCTAGCCACTAAGACAGCATACGTTTTGTATTTCGCTACCTTAAAAGCCGTTAGACTGCGACCACCACCACCAACAACAACAACGACAACAGAAACAACAAAAATGGAAAGAAAATAAAGTAAAGATATAAGGTATCGAATGAAGGATCGAGACTATAATCAAACAATCAGAAGTTAACTTTTAAGTGTGTCATTGGTCGACATTTATATTAATCAAATGTGTTGGTCGCACACCAGCCATTTTTTGTTACATGTGACTGACCTTAAATCTTTCACAAACAAGTCAACAACCGAAAATAAACAAACAACCATAACATCAACACGTGAAATTATCAACTTCAATATGTGTTACCCTTTCCAGCAGGCAGGTATAGACAGACTGTAAATAATCCTAAACTGCAACCAAAGTTATGACCTATGAGAGATATTTCCATACGTGCACATGGTTAAGATTCAGATCAGCCTGTGCACCCGCACAGTCTGATCTGAGTCTTCACCATATTTTTTGTAGATAACTTATGAATTCAATGTTTCTTAAGGCAACCAAAGTTTTGACCTATAAGATATATTTCCATATGAGCACATGGTTAAGATTTAGATCAGCATGTGCACCCGCACAGTCTGATCTGAGTCTTCATCATGTGTTTTGTAGATAGCTTATGAGTTCAATGTTTCTTTAGGCGGTCAGAAACTACTCTACAAGCCCTGTATAAATAACGAGGCTGTCCAATGTCTGCTCTTTACGAACATGTGAAATTGATGGATCGCGGTTGTCAATCAAAAAATCAATCCACCAATCAAATCATTCATTCAGACCGACAGTCGATTTTGAACTCCAACATTCGCCGGCATTTATGTGAAGCATTTGTGTTGGTTTAACGGTATACACGTCGTAACAATAGCTTATTCAAGCCATAGTTACGACTTTTAGGTCGCCAACCAGCCATTTTACATTTTTTGTGACATGTTACTGGTAATTTTGCAAAATAACTCTTCTTAAACTCTTAATGGAACTTCATGTCGGAGTAAGGTAGGCGGGGACGCGATCCATCAATCGGTGAAAAATACCCTGCATAGACTCATAATTGCTTGTATAAACGGAATAAAGCGTTACTCGACGCGTTTTCTTTTCACTTTAATGTTCTGTCTTAGTTGTTCCAAGTCAATCCTTTTTTTTAATCATCAATTTTTTACATAATCCCAACAGTTTATAGTCCATACAAACAAAGCAGATATCATTAATTGTCGGCGACAATTTGTCACTTGATGCAGACCGAGTTTGGTATAATCTTATGATTAAAACCAGCAATTTAACTTTTAGTGCTAATAAGATCTGTGTCCAAGATTATAAAACTTTTCTCAAACTAAACTGAGAATTTACTCAAATTTCAAATTGAAATAAAAGATCTAATTCTACTGAAATGCTATGGCAAACGCTTTGAAATAAGTTATTACATTGGTATAGTGTTATTATTTATAATAGTTACTGTAGGTTAAAGTTGAAATAAAACAATAATTCTAACTTGAAGTTTGAGTAAATTCTCAGTTGAGTACAAAAATAGCTTTATAGCCTCGGGCCCAGAAGAATATAATAAAAGACGGGTAGACACTAAATGGTCAGATCAACTTAGTCTCAGTATTAGATTTAAAGTTTTTATGTTGGTAAACAAGTGACACATTATCGTTAGCGAAGTATACATAAACATGACATTAGATAAATAACATGGTCATGAGTGAAGGCCGTTTACAAATCCTTTTATAAATAACTTTTTGCATACACAGTTAACTGAACAGTTAGACAAAATAAGCCATTTGAACTTTGATACTTCTATCTTTCCCCTTTAATCTTTCCCATCTGAAAACAGACAAAAGAAATTTTGAAATCCAAACCTTTGTAAAAGTTGTTTTAAGATGCTTCCAAAATACTTCCTTCAGTAACTGTCATTGCTGTTGAGAGCAATCAAGGGAAATAACCGCTATAGCCTTCAAATAATGAGATATTGAAAGGTTGTCTCCCTTACACTTCAAGACCCCAACAAAATATAACCAAGCAAGTTTGCCTTTGACCGTAAGATTTAAGATTTGTTATTAACTCTTTTGAGATAAATCCGAACCCGGTTAGCACTGTCGGTAGCATGCTGTTCTCTAAATCCCGGGATCGTGAGTTCGAAGCAAGGCTAGACCAAAACCCTTTACGACACTGTACAAAAGTCAATCCGGCACTGCGCGGCATTTGTGTCTCATCAATGTGTAAATGATAAGTAGTGGACTATTGTGGGATAAATAGATGGTTGTCTACATTGGGGTCGTAAGTTCGAGATCGACCAATACTATTGCCAACATTTTAAAGAGGTCACATTGACTAAAGTCTATTATTTTGTCAGCTACCACTAGCCGGATCGCGGACCACGCCTACATCCTCCGACAGGAAGTTCTATTTAATCGACGTCATTTTGCAATAAGAATGGTCGGTAACATTTAACTGAATAGTAAAATAGTTGGTTTGGCGACCTAAACGACGTAACTACAGATTTGATAAGCTGTAGTTACCACGTTTAAGTCGTCACCACCACCACAACAACAACAAAAACGATTCACACACATGTCGACCGATGTTGGAATTCGAAGTTCCCTTCCGGTCTAATGAGTGATTTGATTGGTGGACTGATTATTTGATTGACATACACGATCCACCAATAATGTTTTCTTACCATGTTTTTGTCTCTCAATTGTGTATTTTACAGTCACTTTATGCAGTTGGTAGCGCGTCGGACTGTCAATCTAGAGGTCCGGGGTTCGATCCCCGACGGCGGCACTCATCCTTTCCGACTATCTGTCTCTCACCAATGGGTTGATAATCGTAGATCTATGTGGGATAGCAGCTGGAGGCTAGGAAAGGATGTAATGGTAGTACTGGTGTGAGAAATACCAGGATTCCATTGTTAGGTGCTCAAGCGGCCGCGATATAACTGAAAGAATGTTGAAAGCGGCGTAGAACCCCATTCAAACAAACAAATTTACAGTCACTTAACTTCGATAGTTTTCCTCCTTCTTGTTATTGGTTTTCTTTTTTTTTAAGAATAAAATCTATGCATCTACTAAATGTTTTTGGTTCTTTTATATTCATCAAGCCATTGGTTTTTAGCCTGAGATTGCGTAAGCAACCTGAGGCTAAAGTTACAATGCTAAAAAATCAAACCCATGCAGAGTTTAATGTGAAAACAAAATGTAAAAACATCTACCGCAATCAATGTGATCTTCTGTCGCATGTAAAGTAGATCGGATCTGACCATAAATTAATACGACCGATTGAGGCGAGAAGGACGAAGGCGAGATATGAATCATTGAAAGCTGTCGGCTTGATGAACAGTACTTTCGTGTGAGTGTTCTGAATTTGGCAAAATTATCAAAACTTGACGAGTGAATGGAAAGAAAGAAAGGAGATATATAATATATTGGAAATTATTAAACATATATAATCATAACATATTGTTAAGAAAAAATAAGGTGTTTTTTTTTTCATACCAAAATAATATTACTTATTCTAGAGTAACAATGTTAAAACGGTCCGGTTAGACGAAGTTGCTGTAAAAAGCTGATAAGGTGAATGTTTTGTTTAACAAATTAATTGGTCATTCATAGGATCATATTCGCACTGTCTGAAAACAGTTTTGTCGTGCTCGGACTTTGTGTCTATATATTTTTACCTCCGAATTCTACCCAAAGGATGTAATGTCTACATACCGCTTTTGAGAGTGAACATAATCATGTTAACCTGGTAAACGACCGCCCGCCCGCCCTCTCTCGCTCTCTTTATCTGGAGATTATAAAGCGCATATTTATATAAAGAAATTGGTCTGTGTGGTAGAATACTCAAATCGCAAGCAAGAACCTCCTAGTTCGAACCTGGCTACACGCTCCATTCCCCCATCTCTCTCACTCTCTAGCTCTCTCTCGCTAGCTCTACTGGCTGAAAGCCAACGAGCTTATGTCATGATGTGGTGTCCGTCGTCCGCCCGTCAACTTTTACTTTGAAAATCTTCTCAGAAAGTACTGAACATAATTCAACCAAACTCAACCAAAATTCACAGGAAGGATCCTTGGGTGGCCTTTATCAGATCCCTTCAAAGCATTTTGATCGGGTGAAAAATATGTAACGATATATTTACATGTAAATATATCGTTACAATACCTCAACGGGATGAAAGTTATTGCGGGCAGGTTGTGTCCCCTAGCGCATAAATTGGCAGATCTGCGCATAATCGTCAGTAGATTTGGGTAAAAAGTGGCCCTCCGATAATCCGACCATCAAACCTTTTCTGCCCAGATTATATATCTCCTGTACAATTATACATATCTCAGGCTTTCAGCGCTTTCAGCACTTTGATAAAGATATGCACCCAATCCTGATCTTATTACGAATACATGGATATTTACCGAGAGAATTAAAGTGAACTGAGTTAACTAGAAGTAGCTAATTCCTAAAGGGTTACGCAGCCCCTAATTAATAATTCATTATGAGAAAAGCTAACAGTTGTGAGTTCCCTGCGTCCCTTTTTGACACCCTACACATTTAATCATCATTTTGTAATCAGCTTCGCCTGCAAAACAACAGACGCCCATCTAGGATGTTGACATTTTCAACCCGTTACCTGATCTTACTTTAGAAATCTGCAATGGCCCAAATTCAAAAAGGTTGAAGACTTCTCTTAATAATCAATTAGTAGTCAGATTCTATTCTATTCTATTCTAAAAAATAATAGACACGTTAACCCTATACCAGACAATAGAATTTTAGACTGGCACAAATTCAAAGATGTTACAGACAAAATTTAAAAGATTTAAAAAAAAAATAGTGCCGTTAAAAATAAGCATAAAACAACAATAGCAAAATCATAAGAAAAGAAGAAATTACTTAATACAAGCAGATTTCTCCCTTACAACAATGGTTTTAAATGTTTTATTTTTCGCCAAACGTTATCTTGCGTTCTTTAACCACCTTGGCTTTTGTCATATCATTGAATTTTATCCCTTTCCTCCCTTTGTATAAGCAACTTGTCAGTGTTCTTGACTATAAGACATAACATAACGAGAACAGAAACGAAAAAGAAGACTTTTGCTTGAAAAAAGATAACTCTTTTCAAACAAAGCTTGCACCGGAAAATAAATTAATTCTACTATCTTTGTAAAGCGACCTGTACTTTCATGAAATGTTGCACTGCATCTCTTTCTCCTTTACTAGGAATTCTTTTAGGACTGCTGTTCCAATTCCCCCCTTAACCCATTACCAGACGGCAAACTTTTACAATGGTCATAACCCAAAGTAGTTGCAGACGACAAATTAAAGCTTATGAAATATTGGGTTTTTCCTTCCTTCGGAGTAGAAAACATTGTGGATAATTAAGAAATTGCTTGTAACAGGCAATTTCTTCATTTTCCGCATTTTTTCCAATTTTTTTGTGGCGTCTAAAAGCGTCATTTTGGTGGAAATGGTTTAATTCTGTTTAACCCGGTTCATATTTTATTTTATATGAGTTTAGAATACTCGAAAAAAGAAACTGATCAGTAATTATATCAGTCTATCCGAGCGTTGATGACTCTACCCTACAATCACGTATCGATTATCCAGCTAATAATCAGTCAATGATTGAATAAACCTAATTGGTTTTTCGATATTGAACATGTGTCATCTACAACACATTCAGTGTCTGTCATTTATTTACAATATTGGGATAAAACCCTTGATCGGCTGTCATTTATTTACAATTTTGGGATAAAACCCTTGATCGGCTGTCATTTATTTACAATTTTGGGATGAAACCCTTGCTCGGCTGTCATTTATTTACAATTTTTGGATGAAACCCTTGATCGGCGAAATTCACCTTACCCCCGAGTTCAGGATGTCAAAACTCTCCAACTAACTAAAAGCTTTCAAAGTGGCGTCAAACCATAAACGAACGAACAGGCGAAGATCGAATAAAATTCGAATCGTTTGAAGATTGTGTGTTTGTTTCAATAGGGTTTAACGACACTGTAAATCGTATTTCAGTCATATCGCGGCGGTTTGAGCACCTAACCATGGATTCCTTATATTTCTCACACAAGTGCTACCACTACATCCTTTCCTAGCTTCAAGCCGCTCATCCCACTTAGTTTGAAGATATGGAATCATGGATAAGTTGTTATTAATCACTTTGTAGCTTGAACATGACTCTGTAGACTGGGACTTGTCGTTTAGCCCTTTCCTGTACAAACTCGGAATTTTACGTCACTGCGATTCTATACGTAAGAAAATATTGTGGAGAAAGAAGCATTTGCTTGTAACAAGCAATTTATCCTTTTCCAGCAATATTGTCTCCCACATGGGAAGGTTTTATTTCAAATTACATCCGATTTTTATTTTCGTCTGCAACCTGTTTCAGTTTGGATCAGTCAATTATTTAAAAAACGGGAATTGTTTATTAAATATAGATGAGAGTATCAAATTGGTCGCAAGCCCGTAGGTAGCATGTCGTGATTTGGATAATTACTTTTAAACCATTGCAGGATTGTAGGGGCTAACTTAGGAGTTGCTTGAATGTCTTAGTGTATATATGCAAATAGGTACAAAATAGTGTGTCGTGTTCCATTCAAAACTAATAGAGGGGGTAGGGTACTAGCCCCGCCCCCTAGTTCCTACATGACTGGACTGTATCTGCCTTCACCAAAGATGATTAAGGAAATCAATGAATGATAAACGGTGTTCTTTGATGGGTGAACTTTCCTAAATCTATTGAATATTCGTGCCTCAAAGGACAAGGTTTACATGTTGTACGGAAGAGGTCAAAGTGTCATGTCAATTGATTAATTGCGTCTATCGGTCAATGAATACATCGACCAATCAAATACTTCATTCAGCCCGGAATTGAGATTTGAACTCCAACATTGGTCACCATTTCTGAAAAACATTTTCGTCGATGTGGCAACTTAAATATTGTAACTACAGCTTATTCAAGCTGTATTTATCGAAGTTAAGGTCGCCAACCAATCATTCTACTTATTTGTTGCATGCCACTGGCCATACATTTTGCGAATAACGCCGTTTAAAATCGAAGCGGTACTTTCTGTTGGAGTAAATGGGCGTGGTCAAAGAAGTTGGTGGGGGTTTGGCAAGCAATTTGTTAATTCTACATGTTTTGATAAATATAGGACTGGCCTGTTTTTTTTTTTTCTTTTTCTTTAATTCGGAACGATATATCAATAATTATTAATACTTTACACTTGAAGTATTTAAAAGTGCTCATATAAAATTTGTAACCTTTTCTACGGTTCAAATTTTATTTGAAGTAAAATCCGATCATATTTAGCATTGAGGGACCCTACATAACGATTTACTAAAACCCAATTCCTTGGTGTTAATCTGGTCCAGTTTGCTATTTATCTAATGATCCGAGGGTCATTCAGTAAAGAGAAGTGTGCCAGGGGTCTTTGGTCGACGTATTAATTGTTGATGCTTGATTTCAAGTTAAAAGCGTGGAAAGTTAAGAGGATTAAACTTCAAAGAATTCAAAGTGTGTACTCCGTATTTTTCTTGCTGTCTGTAATCCCTTTTCTCTGTACTTTTAACCCTTGTCATGGTGGAACCGAAATAGTCCTGTTGTGACAGGAGATATCGACAAAGATCAGACTGCACATATGAAGTGTGTACCCCGTATTCTTCTTGCTGTCTGTAATCCTTTTTCTCTGTACTTTTAACTCTTGTCATGATGGACCTGGAATATTCCTGTCGTGACAGGAGGTATAGACAAAGATCAGACTTCACATATGAAGTGTGTACTCAGTATTCTTCTTGCTGTCTGTAATCCTTTTTCTCTGTACGTTTAACTCTTGTCGTGATGAACCCTGAATATTCTTGTTGTCACAGGAGGTATAGACAAAGATCAGACTGCACATATGTGCAGTCTGATCTTTAATCTACACCACCTGTTTGTACCTTGTAAGCCGGAGCTGTTTTCAATTAAAGAAATTAATAGATAAAAAAACAAACAACAAAAATACAGACCCATTACAAGCACTTCCAGTGCTTTCATCCCTTTGATTTTTATTCAATTCTGACGCAAATTTATTCCGCCTGATATGGTTAAACATTTCACCTGACCCAAAAGTCCTCAACGAGTGAAGTAAGGGGGCAAGCAATGTCTTCATTTTACACAATGTTTTCTACCAAGAAAGTTTAAAAAATCTTAAATTTCACAAAATTTAGATTATCGTCTGCAACTCCTTTCAATTGGGACAAGTAAAAAGTTTTGCCGTCTGGTAATGGGTTAAACAAACAAACAAACAAACAAACAAACATGAATAACTTGAATATGAGATGTTAGTTTGAACCATATGAATGTTCTAAATGACATCTTTAAATATGCACCCTACTGCGCGAAAAGCTAAATTACCTCACTTCAAAACGGATTAAGAATTTTTCAATTTTGATTTAAAAAGGAAAGGAAGTTCTGTTTCATTTTGATAACGCTTAATCCAATTTTAAGCTTACAACAAGTTATGAATAATTTGAATAAACTGTACGGAATGGTTAATTTATAGGCCAGGTGCGGCACGTGCCACTTGGGACGACATGACGCAAAGATCGATCTTTTTTCATTATTTTTTGTATGTTGATTCAATGTTACAAACTGATAACTGAATGCTTAAAGGCAGGACCTGTAATTAACTGATAGATAGGAAACCCCACTAAGTTCCGACAGGAAGTTCCACTTTGAAATTTAACATCATTATTTTACACACAAACACACACACACACACACACAAAAAAAAAACATGGTCAGTAGGATGTAACAGAAAAGTTGGTTAGCGACTTAAACGTCGTAAGTACAGCATGAATATGCTGTAGTTACGACGTTTAAGTCACTTAACCTACAAAATTTGTGTCACAAAAGTTCTTTTGAAGTTCGAAGTCTTCCGATAAAAACGAAGGATTTGATTGGTCGATAGATTCTTTGATTAATAGCCGTGTACTGTCAATTGATACAAACATTTTAAAATGGGACCCATTAAAAGGGACTATCTGGGATTGATATGGTAAATATAAAAGAAATTGTCGAATACAGCACATGCCGATCATAGATATTTCTAAATAATATAGACTGGAAGTATTGACGACCGTACGATCTAAAAATTAGTGTCGGCTCGAGTCGGCTAGAGGTATCGCCGTGATAGTCTTCCTTGGTCGGCGATATCGCCTTTCTTATTAAGAAAAACCCAGCAAAGATCGAATAGCGTAGCAATCGGACATAGATGAGAGTTTTAATACCTTACTAAACCAAAAAGTTTCTTGTCATGATAGATAGTATGCAAATACCAAATACGGACAATCCTTCTTAGCTGCCACCTGTAACGTAAGCAACCCCATTAAGCAAGCAGTCACTCAGTTCCCAAAATAAAGCAAATTAGCAGAAATTAAACTGCATTAAGTAACTACTTTTTGTATGTCCCCTAGGTGTTTGTTT
Source organism: Fragum fragum (assembly GCA_946902895.1). Classification (NCBI taxonomy): domain Eukaryota; kingdom Metazoa; phylum Mollusca; class Bivalvia; order Cardiida; family Cardiidae; genus Fragum; species Fragum fragum. The sequence continues at coordinate 2,349,598 of OX336367.1, forward strand.
ATTACAGGCCGGACTGTGTACGAAAATATATAGTATGTAAATGAAACGTGGAAAGTATATCCATTGACCGAAATAACTTATCCATATGAGTCGAGTATCGACCAAGTTGATCGAGAAAAGTGTCGGAGATGATCGGGAATCAATCGTTCAAACCATTCCTATACGAAAAAATTTATAGACTGTTCTCAATTCAAAGTTATCGCAGACGCATATCTTAGTTGTTGAATTTTTTTATATTTTTTATTTTTGCGTTTGGGGGAAGAAATGATTGTGGAAAAGGCACGTTTTTAGAGCTTTTTATCTTGAATGTTTCACAAAGCGTCATTATGTAGGAAACGGTTGAAGATTTGTTTTGGTTTGAATTCAGATCGCACCATAAAATGTCTTCTGTAAATAAAATAAAAGTAAATATCCAAAGAAACGCTTTTTTTTTAATTTGTCCCCCTTTATTTGTGTCATGTCACCGTCATTATATAGTTCCTCGACAATTTATCCAATTTTGTGGCTATGTAAGATATTAAACAAATAAAAAGTGTAAAAGAGCGCGTGTAGTTGGGACTATATGGCGACAATGTTTTTCTATCCTCATTGTCAAAACGGTGACGGTCAAAACACAAGCTGTCGATTGTTAAAAAAAGGTTTTGTGTTCTAACTAGACAGATGGCGGAATTCACAGTCCGGCGAAAATCATCTTTTATAGAGATTTAACAATGATTTTTGCATTATCATGTTTGATAACATTGTTTGTTCAAATAATTATTTCATCCACTTAATCCCAATTCATTTCTTTTCCTTTTTATACGCTTTCTACGGAATACAGTTAGGACCATCGCGATTTTTCTGTGTAAAATTGTAACATGAGGTACGTGAATCTCGTGATGCAAACGTCGTACTCCCGTGTTCTCGTTATCCTCACCATCGTACTCTAGTGTTCTCGTTATCACAACTTCGTGTCCTCACCATCGTACTCTCGTGTTCTCGTTATCACAACTTCGTATCCTCACCATCGTACTCTCGTGTTCTCGTAATCACAACTTCGTATCCTCACCATCGTACTCTAGTGTTCTCGTCGTTGCACCGTACTCCCGTATACTCGTTGTCGTTCCCTCGTGTTCTCACCATCGTAGGCGCGTGTTCGCGTAGCTTTGCTCTTGTGTTCTCGTCGTCTCAGTCATGTATTATCGTGTTCTCACTTTCGTTTTCTCGTTATCTTACTCTCGTGTTCTCAACATCATTAGTTTACCATTTAATATCATGCGGTCTAACTCCCCCCGACAGTTTAACAAAAGCTAGAAGTACGGAGTTTTTTTCTTTGAAATGGCAAACGTCTGCTGCACTTTGTGCTAATGGATTTTTGTAGAGACTATTTGTTGTTTGAAATGCCACCCCCAGACCCCGCGTTAGGACGTCACGAATTAAGGAAATGTCGATGGTTGTTGTGTAAAACGTAAATTTGTCGGAATGATTATTGCTAACGTGCTAACCCTATCATTGACCTGGCATGAATTTAAGGAAAAATGAATTCTCTTTATAACGAACCAAGGTTTAAATCATTTTTTCTATAATTTTCATAACAAGTAATGAAAAACGGATGCGAGGGAAACATATCCGTCGATTTTTACGGCAATACCCGAATCAACATTGTGATTGAAAGAGAACTTACCCACTATTTTCTTTTCTTTTGACCATTTCTTCAAGACTTAGTAAAAAAGCTATAAGTTTACCGCAACGATCAGACACACAGACGAGATGTAAAAATCGTACAAATGTGAATGAGATGGACGTTAATCGCCCTGAGGTCGGCGGCCTGGCATCATAGCGGCCTAACAGCCTGAAATTGACAGACTGGCAGACTGGCAGACTGGTAGCCTGGTAACCTAGCACCTTAGCAGCCTAAAGTTGATAGATTGGCAGCCTGGCAACCTACCTGTCATGACGCCTAAAGTTGAAAGACTAGGAGCAAGGAACCCTAGCGGTTTAGCAACCTGGCGTTGACAGACTAGCAGCCTGGTAACCTTGCGGCATATGCTGCTCCAATCCAATACAAGGTTTTGTATCAAAACTGTTATAAAATATCACCTATAAATCGAGACCTCCCCATGTACACATAGTAAAGGTAAATATTTTAACCACAAATGAGATGTCAGTCAAGCCCATCCCAGTTTAAATTGTCAGGTTAGATAAGTATTACCTGTTCTTATATTAACGATAGGTAATCGTTTGATCTCTCTTAACAGCTTCCTGTCGACCCTCCAGTGTTATCCACACTCCGGGGCAATTGTGTCACAGTGGTTTAGGGGCGAGCCTTTGTGAACTAGGTGAAATTTGACATACTGGTTCACACTTGAATCTGCCATGATTAATAACAGTCCTTTTCAGTAACTCACCATTTTTGGCGATTTGCAGATAAAATCAGTTCACATTTGCACAAAATAGTGTAACTGAAATCGAAGTGTTTGCTGACGGAGTAGTAAAAATAATTTATATTATACCTATAAATATTTCTAGTAGGATATAAACATTTCATCAAGACAAAATCGGACACATAAGAAAAAAAATCTGGTGACGGTGTCAAATACGGTTTCATATAACGTAGTCTAAGATGACGTCATTTTCATTCTGTATATGACGTCATAATACAAATAAACGTATTCATAATGGCAAAAAAGAAAAGAAATATATTGTACTTGTAGAAATACAGATTTTTGAAAATTATTTCACCAGATTTATTTAATAAAAATGAGTATATAATAAACGGATCGATGTTTAGGAGCCGACAGATCGATAGTTAGGAACTGACGGATCAAAAGTTTCGAACTGACGGATCAAAAGTTTCGAACTTATTGATCGATAGTTTGGAACTTATAGATCGATAGTTTGGAACTTATGGATCGCTGGCCATGCCCACTGACAGTCTACTGACGTCAAGAGACTTTAGTTTTGCTAAATATGTGGTCAGGATAAAGAAACAAAAAGCAATTCGATGGTTGGTGACATAAACATCGTTACTACAGCTTGAATAAGATGCAGTTACGATGTTTAAGTCGTCAAACTTAGAAATGGTAATAATGATAATATCTCTATTTAACGAAGGTTACTCATAAAGATAACACCACACATTCAAACATAAGGGTTTCTCATTTTCATTGATCTATTAGGGCGTCGAGTTGATTGATAATATAAAACTCATCCCGGAAAAAACATATAATTAAGATGAAGGAGTGAAAATCCTTCCTGAAAAATCCCTTCCGGTCAAGAACCCTACCGGACAGAATTATGGTCCATTTGTGTTAATATTGCCCTCTACACTGTATGCAAATGTGTAAGATATCGTCGTTTGGGATGCAAAATATCACAACTTTGATAAAGCTGTAGGTACGACATTTTGCACGCCCAACAACGATATACCAAATAAATTCGCACAGTCTGTCTATAGCTTAACCCTTGTCATTCTGAATAAAATCCTTAGTCAGAATTGCTATAAAATCAAAGGGCTAGGAGCACTTGAATGCCTGATATTGTGAGAATTATTTTCATCAATTTATTTTATTTATAACTCTAAGCTTAAAATACCAAACAGATCGTTTGGACTAAGATCAGACTGCACATATGTGCAGGCTGATCATAGTCTATACCCCCTGCCAAAGCAGGAACATTTCGGGTTCACAATGCCAAGGTTTAAAATGAATCTCCCAATCAAGAAGTCCTGAGTTCGATACATGGCGGCGGCTTTTACTTTAAATTCTTGGCCGACACATTTCGCACAAACACTGGTGTATTCATCTATATTGTTTGAACTTACTTCCAAATCGTTGCATCACAGGTTAGAACACAATTTGTTTATTCGGAGAGTTTATTTGATTTTATATAGGCTTAAGTAACTAGATTTACCATTGCTTTGATTGTTCTTATAAAAGTACAGCGCGACTTTCGACTAATTGAGTTACCACGAACTGCATGACTGATTTTCTAGAAACTTACTCAATTAACAATTTACTCGGAAGTCTGACATTTGAATTAAACAAAATTTGGTAAACTACTGCTGGGAAACTAACTCTATTTTGTTTGTTGGAAGTATATTATATTGTATTTGCATAAATCATTATGCATAAGTAAATAATTTACTTGCAAAATTTCATAATCAGAGGTTTTGTAAAGATCATAGCAGTTGTTGCGTGTGCATGCGTTGATACGTTCAAAGATATAACAAAGTATAAATAAATATTAACTATAAAAAACGTAAAAAATACTGTTTACCATATGTTCTGAAAACCGAGCAGACATTCTAAATGAGTGATTTGATTTTTTTTATTGAAAGCGGAGATCCGCCGAGGTTGGTTATCATAAGATTAAGTCGACTTTGAAAATACTTAAAAGTGTGTCAAATAACACTTCAGGAAAAAATATTTGATAAGCAATTCCAAAAAATAAATGCAAACAAACCAGCAAAAACATAACAAACAAACAAACAAAAAATAAACAAACAAACAAACAAACAAAAACAAACAAATAAAAAATAACATACAACACCCCCTGACAAAACTGGCCTTTTATTGGCAATTTACGGAAAGCGATGTTAATCAAAATATCCATCGACCAATGAAATCATTCATTAAGTGCCGGAAATGAACTCGAAATCCGACATTGGTAAAGATGTATATAACCATTTTTGGTTGCGTAACTACAGCTTATTCAAGCCGTAGTTCCGACTTTCAGGTAGCCGACCAATCACTCTACTTTTGGTTTGTTTGTTGTTTGTGTGTGTGTGTGTGTGACATGTTACTGGCCGTATTTTTTATTAACCCCTTTTGGTATCGAAATTGAACTTCCTGTCGGAGTTTAGTGGGCGGGGCCGACGATCCATTAACTGCACATGTTCTTTAGTGTCGAGATTGTTCACATCCGTAATGCCTTAGTAATGAATTGATCATTCATGCAATGCCAGCTTTCTTCCAGCAGTAATTTTGCAGCACGACAAACTTCTGAATCATTTACTCAATTACAAATATCTTTAATAGCTCATGGTAATTCGCTAATAACCCTATGAATATTTTCAAACACATTTATGATTAAAGCCAGTAATACTTATTCGTGGAATGTCTCACAAACGACTGATTATATACCAGACATTCTGAATGCCTTTGATTGAGTTTACGTTTTTGACTTTTTCCTTACTCATGGCAGACAGCCTCCGTCATAGCGCAGTTGGTAGCGCGTCGGACTGTCAATCTGGAGGTCCCGGGTTCGATCCCCGACGGCGGCACTCATCCTTTCCGACTATTTGTCTCTCACCAATGGGTCGATAATCGTAGACCTATGTGGGATAGCAGCTGGAGGCTAGGAAAAGATGTAATGGTAGTACTGGTGTGAGAAATACCAGGTGCTTCAGCCGCCGCGATATAACTGAAAGATTGTTGAAAGCGGCAGTAAGCGCTTCGAACTCTTAATCATAAGGACCAGGGTTCGAACCCCGGCGGCGGCAGATATCCTTTCCGACATTTGTCTCCCACCAATGGGTGGACAATCGTTAACCTAAGTGGGATGATTTGATGGGGCCGGGAAACGATATAGTGGCAGTATACTGGTGTGAGAAATACCAGGAATACATGGTTAGGTGCTCCATCCACCGAGAAATGACTGAAATACTGCTTAAAGTGGCGTTTATCTCGAATCTAGTCTACAGATTTACGTCATAAAGAAAAATAACTTTCAGTGGACAAGAAAATATTGTAACTACTGCTCTACGAGACAAAGCTATGGTTAAGATTTTTGGTCGCCCATAGAAGGTATAACCTCCTCATAAAGTATTACTTTGTTGCAAAGTGTAGCACTGGTAGTTAGAGGGAAGAAAAGGCGTGGCAAAACGAGTGACTTGTACGTATAAACCCCTTTGATGTTAGACCAGTCCAATATGTACAATCTTGTATAACAGATCGATTAATTTACACAACCCGGCAATCATAATGCATCGAAGAAAAACAGTTATTGAAATAACTCCGGGAAAATAAATAAAATTGTTTAAACAAACGAATTCTCCTTTTACCAAATCGTTTGCCTTATATGGACAATTCTATTTGAAAACGAATTGACTACATCTTTCAATTAAGACCAGTTTAACCCATTAGCAGATGACAAAAATTTAGACAGGTCCAAATTGAAAGAACCTGCGGACGATAATATCTAGATGGTGGAATATAAAGTCTTTATCGCTTTGGACAGAAAACATTGGGGATAATGAAGAAATTGCTTGTAACAAGCAATTTCTTCAATGTTTTCCAAAGCTTTTTTGTTCTTCGAGGCGTCAAAAAGCGCCATTGTGTGCGAATGGTTTGATCTTTTTTGTCTTGATTGACTCTTTTTTATTCATTTCAACTTCTTTGTAATAGGTAAAAAATGAAACGTAATTGATTATTATAATTAGAATATGAAATAAGAGAGAGGATATTTTATTGGTTTTAAAAAAGTAACACAGAGTTTGTTCGATCAAATTAGAATTAATTTATGCAACCAGGAGTTTGATGTCTCAAGCATGACACTAACGCTAAACACTTAGTCATTCTACTGACTTTCATTTATAAGATGACTGAGGGTTTTTTAGGGTGCGAAGGATCGAATGTTTAGATAGTTATAATGAAAGGGTTTGCATGATTATTATACCGCCTGACCGTCAGTCTGTCCATACCTCGTTCCGTTTTTTCAATCATCTCATCGGTAAATTAATCGATCAATCGATCCGTCCGTCTATCCACCCTTCGATCCAACCACCCTTCGATCCATCAATCGATCAATCGATCCATCCGTCCATCCATCCATCCATCCATCCATCCATCCATCCATCCATCCATCCATCCATCCATCCATCCATTCACCATCCATCCATCCATCCATCCATCCATCCATCCATCAATCCTAACATACATACATACATACATAAATACATACATCATACAAACATACATACATACATACACACATACATACATACATACATACATACATACATACATACATACATACATACATACATACATACATACATACATACATACATACATACATACATACATACATACATACATACATACATACATACATACATACATACATACATACATACATACATACATACATACATACATACATACATACATTCATTCATAAATACATACATACATACATACATACATACATACATACATACATACATACATACATACATACATACATACATACATATATACATACATACATACATACATACATACATACATACATACATTCATACATACATACATACATACATACATACATACATACATACATACATACATACATACATACATACATACATTCATCCATCCATCCATCCATCCATCCATCCATCCATCCTAACATACATACATACATAAATACATAAATACATACACACATACATACGTACATACATACATACATACATACAAATATACGTCAAATTTACGTCAAACTATCCATCCATCGATCCATCCATACATCTTTCCATCCATCCATTCATTTATTCAATCATTCATCCATCCATCCATCCATCCATCCGTCTTTCTGTCCTGTTTGGTTTTTCGATTTTCGTAAGTTGTTTTGTTTAAACTTCTATTTTCTCTACCCTGATGTAAACAATCATATTTCATTTTCTTACTAAGCCACGTGGTATTTAAAGTGATATGTTTAACGATACATATAATTATGAAATTTTAAAGATCGAAAAATCTCCGAATTGAAATATTTGCTTGATTTATTATGACCTATGACTAAGCTATAATTTGACCTCGAGTAATCTCCCTTTGTCTAATAGAGTCCTCACCAGCGTAACTGACAAGCATGGCGTTTAAAATCGTTTAACCCTTTTTCTGTTCAATCCCTGGTTTTTACGTCACATTTTTTTATACCTGAAAAGAAATAACATTGTGGAAAAAGAAGAAATTGCTTGTAACAAGCAATTTCTTCTTTTTCCAAAATATTTTCTACCCCTATGAACAATCATTTATTCAATAAAATCGACTTTAAATTGTCGTTGAATTTGGACATATCTAATATTTTGCAAATTGCAAAACATTAAAGGGTTAACCGATTACAAGATGTCAAAATATTAGACTGGTCCAAACTGAAAGAAGTTGAAGGCGATAATTTAAGGTTAATGATATTGCTGTTTTTTTCAACTTTCTTACTAGAAAGCATTGTGTTAAAGGAAGAAGTTGCTTGTAACAAGCAATTTCTTAATCTTACACAATGTTTTCCCACTTTTTCTTTCACGGGGGCGTCAAAAAGCGTCATTGTGTGGGAATGGGTTAAAAAACGAAGAGAATAATTTTTGTTTTCCTTGAGGTATGAACCTGACAAATAAATCACACTGTATGAATGCATGAAGCAGATTCATACATTTTGTGATTAAGTTTATAGGTTCACACTTAAATACAAAACAAAAAATCTCTTCATTTCTTAAGATGTAATTCCATCAAACAAAACAAACCAACTATTTTACAAATTTAGACATAGATCTTACAGACCTACTTTGTTCGAAAGCATACAAGATATTCGCGTCATCAAAACATCTCATGCAAAAACCGAAATATTCCGGGTTCAGCATGACAAGGGTTAAAGAGCATTTATTTGCCTTGAAATTAATGCAAGGAAAATGATATCATTAGCGCTAAGCTTTTCGAAAAATTACATTGAACACAACAACCATCGAAAATCGAAATTTCCTTAATTCGGGACGGTCTAACGCGGGGGGTGGGGGGGATTTCTTACCTCATCACTAAACAACAAATAGTCCAAACAGATATCCATTTGCGCAGAACAGGGATTTAGACTTCTAGCTATCGTCGCCAAGACTTGAAAACACCATGCCAAAAGGAGAAACATGAAATATTCAGGGATCTACTTTAGGCTACAATGCGAGGTGGAGTTTGACAATCTATAACAATCCTCTTATCGTACCAAGGGCTTCTCAACGTTGGACTGACCCAAACTTTGTAACTACATCTTTAAAAAAACTGTATTTACGCAGTTTGGGTCTCACACCAAGGATATTCTCAAACAGCTACTATGAGTGAATATATACATAAACGCAACAGAGGTCAGAAAAGCAAGTTTAACCAATTACCAAACACCAAATTTTAGAGTGGTCCATATTTAAAGAAGATGGAGATGGTAATTCTGAGTCGATGAAATTGTTTGTCTCTTGGAGTAGAAAACAGTGTGGATAATCAAGAAATTGCTTGTTACAAGCAATTTCTTCATTTTCCAAAATGTTTACAGAAGCTCTTTTTCTTGGGGGGGGGGGTGTCTAAAAGCGTCATCGTGTTGGAATGGATTAAGTCGTCATATGGTATGGTTTAAGCATATTGATTTTACATCGATTTGGATAGAAGGTCTTTTTTATTCCTCTCCATTCTATGGTCGGGAAAATACAACCTTATTTGCGCTGATTTTTTCTTTTCTGATAACGAAATCGAATAAATTGTCGATAGCTTTCTTCGGGATCCGAACTCACTATCTCCAGTTCGTCGCTATACCTTTCACGACGACAATCCCCGCTTGTTTAAGCGTGCTCGATCAAGACCGGACAGAGTTGATGGATCCTTGTTTTCAAAGAATCAATCGACTAATCAAATTGTTCATCTAGACCTGAAGTGGAAATTGAGCCCTGATATCGGTCGACATATATGTGAAACAATTTTGTGGGATTGGGGACTTAAACCTCGTAACGACAGCTCGTTAGAGCTGTAGTTACCACGTTAACGTCACAAACCAACTTTTTTATTAATATTTTTTTTTACATGAACATGGTTCTAGCAAATAAAATCGTGCAAAATAATCCAGTTTTGCTATCGAAATGGAACTTCCTGCAGAAGCTAATTTTGCGGGGCCAGCGGAGTCAGTGGGCGGGGCCAGCGGAGTCAGTGGGCGGGGCTAGCGGAGTCAGTGGGCGGGGCTTGTGATTCGTCAGTTGGGTTGCAAGTTCTTCTCTTTCTATTTCTATATTTCTATATTTCTAGCACCATGATTTCCTCATTAGAACCAATTTTTACTCAAGTTGATAACAATGTTCATTCTTTGTATTCGCAAACTATAGCATAAGGAAGGGTTGACAATAGACTTTTTGATCCGAGTGGCCCCTCCTTTTCTTCAAAACATTTGTAGAATGGAAACAATATCAACGATTCCAATACACCCCAGCCTTTTTAACGTCTCTTAAGCTTTGAAAACCTTTTGGATAATAAAATAAATGCTTGTTGTAAGCAATTACATCATCCCCAAAGAAGTTTTAACTCCCCTCCCATTACACACACACTCACACAAAAAGACGAAATTGTAGGATTTTATCCACTGAAAGTAGCTTCTGCAGCTTCTTTGAATTTGGACCAATCTAAAAATGTGTCTTCTGGTAATAGATTATTTAAAACAAGATATATTGAAAAAATTCATCAGTCTTTTCAGGACTTCGTTTGCGACAACTAAAAATGCCCGATTTGTTCCGACACCTACAAACGTTTCAAATAAAGCTTAGATCTTAGGGCGTCTCCCGGTATTTTCATCAGAACTCATTCATGTTTGGCCCCCACAATAAATTATAATTCTTCAGCAAAGCAAGTCATTATGAACGAATTAGCTTAAGCACTTATTCCCAAGGCTACTACATATTTAATGTGTGAAGAAATTCGGCTCGCTACAGTTGTTAGTCAATTTGACAAGGGAAGCGTGTGCCGGGCCTGACCTAGTTCTCATATATCTTCATAACCCTCGTAGACTCGGGTGTTAAAGATGTTAATTGTTACCTTAAAAAGGTGTGAAAAGTGTGCTCCTCCCAGACAATATCTCTGTCCCAGAAGGTTTTGGTGTAAATTCCTATTCGTCACTTAGCGATAACTTAATTCCCTTTTATTTACGGAATTTCGTCTTATTACGGTCTTTGAGAGGTACAAATTTTAGATTTTCCCATAGACGTTTGTAGCACTTAATCTGCAAGGTATAATTTAACAAAATTAAGAAATTGTTGAGTAATCCTGTGTTTAATTTGTTAGCCTTCCATAAATATTTGCGACAGGCCATTTATTTTGTAACTTGTAACCTGTATCTACACTTTCTGTTAGACTGAGTAAAATATTTATTTGGAAAAAAAAAAACAACAACAACAAAACACACACACACACACACACACACAAAAATACTCACATACGGAAAAAGAATTATTTTCATCATCAACAACAATAAATTATCCTCTTAATTTGACCATTCGCTGGCCCCGCTAACGGAAATTCCGAACTTTTCCTTCGTAAAGGTGGAATTCATTTGAAGATCTATTCTGTTTCAAGTTTGCATATTTGTGTCCAAACTCATTTTTTTGCATGATTTTATAATGGATATAGGCAAAAAATTATTTTGGCAATCTAAGAATATCATGCGGTTGACTTTCTTCGCATGATGACTAGAATCTGATTGTATTGAATTACCAATTGCTCTATCGAGAATTACAGCCAAGCTTGATTGGTCACGCGGCCCCCTGTATAACAGAGACGATAAAGAAACATACCTGTACACGAACCAAATCTGCTACTTTCCTTGGATCTCACAAATAGCAATCCTGTATTTAAGATTGATTGATTGAATGTTGTTTATCGACAGTTTTAACAGAATTTCAGTCATATCGCGGCGACTGGAGCACCTAACAATAGATTCCTGGTATTCTCACACCATTACTACCACTACACCTTTCCTAGCCTCAAGCTGCTATCCCACTTAGGTTTACGATTATCAACCCATTGGTGAGAGACGAAGGTCGGAAAGGTTATGTGCCGCCGTCTGAGATCAAACCCATGACTTCCCATAATTGAAGATTAGGAGTCTGACGCGCTACCGACTGCGCTATGACGGCGGCCCTGTATATAAAAACCTTGGGATAGGAACAATTGACGAATCGAAGTTGTCAATCAAACCATCGATTGACAAATCAAATTATGAATATACTGGAAGTGAACTTTGACTTCCCTCATTTGAAGACATTTTTTTTATGCATTTTTGTTGGGTTTTTTACGACTTTGACGTAGTAACTAGAGATTATTTAATCGAACCATCCTTTTAGTCCGGAAGAGAACTTTAAATTCCCCATTTTTGTTGGTTTGACGACATAAACGTCGTAACTACAGCTTATCCAAGCTGTAGTTACGACATTTAGGTCGTCAGACCAACCATTTTTGTTTTTTTGCTAAATGATTATAGCCATTCATTTTGTATAATGAGGCCGTTTAGATTCTAAATCGAACTTCCTGTCGGAGTTCAGTGGGCGTGGCAAGCGATCCGTCCATTATCCAATCAAAAAACAGAGTAACTAAAAACACTGTCACAATCAGTTGTAAAGAAAGAATTAAATATTCATCCGTCATGATTTTGATTTTCAAGATTCGTATATAAGATGGATACTTTTTCTGTATAGGCAATAGGATCAATCTAAGACATTGATCTTGTCAATACATCCACCTGTGTAAAAGGGCCATTTCGGGTAAGATTTATGGGTGGCAGTCTTAATCAGGTTTGTCCGTATATGGTATCTAACCGTGGTATGATGTAAGAATGTTTCGATCATTGTTAGGGGCATGGTAAACATCGTCATTATGGCTCCAAAACGTAGTAACTACAGCTAAAGTGACCTGTAGTAATATATTTCTTGCAATCTCATTAAATCATTTCTACGAAACCACTACGCTATCTCTTCGTTACACGCAGGGACGTAGTAATAGATTATTATGGTGGATCTGATTTTAATCAGATTGAATTTTCTTGTTACACATAAAAAGGGTTCCTTTATATTGTTCAACAATAGTTCTTATATCTTACAGTCTTTTTTCTCTTTTTTTATTTCGTTTGTTTTGTTGTTGTTTCTATCACATATTCATAAAACTTTTCTAAATTTTAGAATTGGATTTGGGATAAATTGTAAGGTTGATACTAATCTAAGAGTGGACTAAAGTTACTTTTCACCGACACAATTAGGAACAGTTGAACCTTCTACATGTAAATACAGAATACCTTGTATTGAGCGGCCATTCATGGGGCGACCAAAAGGTGGTCGCTTAAGAGAAAGGTTACTTAAAACACATGTTTGTGAAATGAACCAAGGATTGATTCGGTTGCATATATAAATTATTACAGAATTTTCGCTAAATCCGATGTTGTTGGGACTCACTAGAATCGTTTCAGAGAGACGATTTCCAACGACATTTGATTTAGGTTTGATAATTCTTTTTAGCCAAATCGACCACGGCCCTACAAGATATTTAGATTCCGAAAAGATGATTTAAATTGTGGTCGCTTAATTGAAGTGAGCGCTAAAGAGGGTTGGTCGCTCGAGCAAATTAGACTATATTCGTGGGAATATTTCCGTTTTCGAATAGAGGGGTTGATGTTTAGTTCATTCTGGATAAGACGTGTCACAGAAGATTCATTCAACAGACTAAATGTTTCGTTAATTGATGGTTAATTAGACAACAATTTAATAAGCAGGGGGGAACTTTGCCTCTTGTTGTACGAGCGAAACGGTGGGAAAGCCGCACTGTGGGAAAAAAATTAAACTGACTTCAATATGTCTTAGATCATGATGAAGGACTGAGAGTTTAAATTTAATTGGCGAATCGAAACTGTCAATTAACCCATTCCCACACAACACAATTTTAGACCGGTCCAAATTGAAAGAACCTGCAGACGACAATTTCAAGTTGATATTTTTTCGTCTTTTGGGGATAGAAAGTATTGTGGATAATGAAGATATTACTTGATACAAGCACTTTCTTCATGTTCCACAATGTTTCTCGAAGGATAATTATTGTGGCGTTAAATGAAGGGATTGTGTGGGAATGGGTAAACGAATCAATCGACCTATCACATCATTTCATTTAGATCAGACGCGAACTTTGAACCCCGACACTGGCTGAGATGTATACGAAGCATTTTTAGTTAGTTTAGCGACTTAAACAGCATAAACAGCGTAAACAGCGTAACTACAACGTTTTTATTACTAATTTTTTTCAATATCTGACCGATGAAAATACTATTTCATTCCATGTACAAATTCTCTATCTGAAATGAAGAACATACGTGCAGAGTGGCGGATTTAGAAGGATTTGATGGGTCCGTTTGAACCCCCACTGTAGCCTAATTATTTTATATTCGTAGGGGGGGGGGTCAAATAAAGACGATCTTGCTCGAGCAACCACTTCTATCAAGCAACCACTTCCATTAAGTGACCAAAATTGAAATCCATTTTTTAAAAAAGCAATAGCTATTTAGAAGTGAAGGCATCACAACTTAATTCCATGTTATTGGAACTCATTAGAATCGTCTCATTGAGACGATTCTAATGAGTTCCAATAATATTGGATCAACAGAGAATTCTGTATTATTTTATGTATGCAATCGATCTAATCCTTCCTATCTTTCACAAGCGACTATTCCCCTAAGCGTCCAGTTTTAGTCATTCATTGGCTGGTCGTTTAATGCAAGATTTACGGTGATAGGAAACGACCTCCGGTCAGTTTGATTGGTTGATTGATTAGGGTGTAACGCCACTTTTAACAGTATTTCAGTCATATCGCGCCGGCTGGAGCACCTAACAATAGATTCCTGGTATTTCGCACAGTACTAGCTGCTATCTTACTTAGGATTGCGATTATCCATCCATTTGTGGGAGACATCTGGTAAGTTTGGACCCCCCCCCTTAACAGAAATTCCTCGATCTGCCATTGCGTGCTCAGACAGAGCTCTGATTTATCATTTATTCCAAATCGAGGGAAATGCCCAAAGTGAAACCCGGAACAGTGACAACTAACTTATGGTCAATTTTAGAGACATTAAATAGTGTAAAATGACACGTTGATAGTTAGTTATTAAGTTGTTTAATTCAAATATGTGGTCATTTTGATGATACGGGCATTTTTATTTTGACCATTTTTACCTACATGTTAGACCCGTCACGTGACACGGACTACATAGAAAGAGTAAAAAGTATCTGGTCAGCCTGCAAATGCCTAGGGTCGGGAACTTTTGCTTTTTTATCATAATTTCTTTTTAGATTTTCTCAGCAATTTTACCCTGTGACCTACTTTATTTGAAATACGAGCCTAGAGTATCTGTCAAGCTGCCGTCATATTCCAGTCGGTAACGCGTCAGACTCCTAATCTTCAATCATGAGATGTCATGGGTTCGATCCCCGGCGGCGGCGGCATATATTCTTTCCGACATTTGTCTCTCACCAATGGGTGGATAATCGTAAACTTAAGTGAGATATCAGCTGGAGGCTAGGAAAGGATATAGTGGTAGTACTGGTGTGAGAAATACCAGGAATCCATTGTTAGGTGCTCCAGTCGCCGTGATGTGACTGAAATACTGTTAAAAGCGGCTTTAAACCCCATTCAATCCATCACGAGAACATCTGATTAAAAATCATCTCCGGGAAATTTTTTCGAGAGGTCAACCGAAAAGAGATCACACAGGAACCCCACGAAGACACAACAACAACAACAAATCAGATGGAGTAGGTGTCATTTAGTTTTAGTATTTCGACAATTGAAAGATCGCTTGCTGCGCTAACTGTCCTCCGAAGTGGCAGATCGATTGTAGAAACAAACGACATTATTTCGTGAAATATGTGGTCAGGGCTATAAAATGAGCCTGTAAGTGACATTTCCAACCATTTCGTATGTGCATGACTCGCACACATTGAGCACCCTAGACAGCCATTCGGGGCAAATAGAATATTCGCTGATTGTTTAAAGAAGCTTTGGGTCTGTATCTATCTACAGAGCGCTGAGTGAAGACTATGATCAGACTGTGCGGAAGTACAGGCTGATCCGAGTCTTTACTTGGCACACATGTGTAGTGGTGAGAAATGTCACGCATGCGCTCAAATAAGAAAGCAAATATTTTGTTGGTGACTAGGCTGACTACGGTCGTCTTTATCTAGACCTTTGCCTCAGTCATAGCGCAATTGGTAGCGCGTCAGACTCCTAATATTCAATCATGGGATGTCATGGGTTCGATTCTCGACGGCGGCACATATCCTTTTCGACATTTGTCTCTCACCAATGAGTGGATAATCGTAAACCTAAGTTGTATATAGCTGCTGGAGGCTAGGAAAGGATATAGTGGTAGTACTGATGTGAGAAATACCAGGAATCCATTGATAGTTGCTCCAGGCGTCGCGATATGACTGATATACTGTTAAAAGCGGCGTTAAACCCCATTCAATCAATCAATCAATCAATTGTCTGGACCTTTGATGTATAACCTTTTTTCCGCATGTATGTCCCTTTAATACAAAGTTATATTTATGGCTAGTGCTAAACGAAAACTTATCTTTTCAAATTAAGGGACTTCACTGACATCCTTGTCCAGATTTGATTTTCTTTAAGCCGATCCTGGTTGTGCCACTGGTTGGTGACCCAATCGTCGTAACTTCAGCTTTAATAAGCTTATTAAAGCTGTAGTTACAACGTTTAGGTCACCAAACCAACTATAAAGCTTAGCATATATGTCTAAATTAATGATTTGGCTGGCCAATTGATTCGCGATATGTCAATCAAAATATATAAAGGGAGAATGGTAGAATGTACCTTCCACATTCAGAAATATACCGCGAAAAAAAAAAAAAAAAAAGTTTCGATTCTGGACAGTAAAAGCATTTTTAGGGGTAGATACTCTAGACCTTTCCCCCAAGTTTTTTTTCTTTTTACTGCCGGGTCACCTCTATTTAACAAGATACCCGGATGGTACCTTGAACGGACACATCTAAATTGTAAGATAGGATAGGATACTGTGACTGTTAAATTGGTAATTGGCGTTTTAAAGCCATACAAAAATGTTATGTGCACATGCCTTAGTGGTTTTATAGACTGTAGGCGTAAACAGTTTTTGAAAGGAACGACACAATGATTGTTAGCTATAAAATCTGCAATGTATAATTTTCTGGTCAGTTTGTTAATTCGAACGTCCTGACTTGGCCGTATATATAATATTTGACCATAAGTCGACACCTGTAATAAGTTAAAAAAAAATCTGGTCAGACTTCAACCATAAAGCACAAACCAAATTTTTTATAACATTTTCAAAAAAGTTTCCTCGACTAGTTGGGAAAGGTCATTCAATTGAAAGACGGTACACAGGTTTTCTGAAAGTGCAGTACAAATAGAACTTTGTAATTTGGTTCTATAATTCATCTAAGAAATTTAAAGTACAGGTTGACCTCTGCTGTTGATGGATGTCTTTCTTATATATTTGTTTGAATCCCAAACGGTCCAAAGTGGCAAAATAAAAATTCTCGAGAGCTTCCATCAAATAAAACGCTTATTAGAGAAATGTCTCGAATCAATTCGCCTTGCTATTCCGAGTATCATGAAAGTGCATTAATCCCTAATGCAGCGTTATTGGGAAAAGTAATTGGAAAAGTGAATCTGAGCCCCACGGGGTCATTTGAGATTAGACTTTTATCAACATGTCCATTCCCCTAATCATTTTGTTATAATTATTGATCACTAAACTGGTCACTTTAGACCGGTCACGATGTTATAAGGTCAATGGTTTGGGTGATAAATGGACGGGGGTCGGGGAGCAAAGTAAACCCTTATTTGAACTTGTTAACCCATTACCAGATGATAAAATTCTTGACCAGTCCAAATTGAAAGCAATTTCAGACGACAATTCAAAGGCTACGAAATTTTGGAACTTTTTTACTTTTAACGTAGAAAACATTATGGATAATGAAGAAATTGCTTGTTTCAAGCAATTTCTTCATTTTCAACAATGTTTTTTCCAAAGCTTTTTTGCTTGGATGCATCTAAAAGCGTCATTGAGTGGGAGTGGGTTAACTCTATACCAAACGACATTATTTTCTTCGATTATTTATCGTCGCTATCGTAGAAATTGCCGTATGTACGCCCTGTTTTAAGAGGACAATTAGTTGTTACTTGAATTAATACAACGATACAGGAAGAAACTACAGAGATTCTTTAACTCAATCGGTCAAGGGCAAGGTCATACGCAGTCTCAGTGTTACAACTTACTCGAAGTACAATTAGTTTGCTAGATGGGTCAGCCCGGAGCTCGAACTCAGCATCCCGAGATTTGAAATAATGTGCTCTGCTGAACTGGCTGGCTCATTTCTTTATTTTATCACAGTCAAACCTTATTTAAACTGTAGTTACGAGGATTTGGTAGCTTTTGGACGAACACCAAACAACGTCGAAAAATTAAATATGAATAATTGATCGATTGAATTGGTCTATCGCCGCTTTCAACAGTAATTCAGTTATATGGCGTCGGTTGCTGCACCTAAATATAGCTTCAAATCATTTCTAACATCAGTGCAAGCACAACAGTCTCTCCGAGCCACCAACCGCTCATTCATGGCGTAATTCTTACCATTTGCGCAGATACAAATGCTGCATGCCGCGATGACTCGCCACTTGTCGGGAAAGTGATGGTCGTGCCATGGTTCGAACTAATGACTTCAGGATTGAGAAAACAGCGTGTAACCGACTGAGGTAA
Source organism: Fragum fragum (assembly GCA_946902895.1). NCBI lineage: Eukaryota > Metazoa > Mollusca > Bivalvia > Cardiida > Cardiidae > Fragum > Fragum fragum. The sequence goes on from OX336367.1 coordinate 2,368,168, forward strand.
GCGACTTAACATTGAATGTCTACCTTATAAAATGATTCCGTCGGTGCGCGATCAGAATGTCGTAACTACAGCTTTAATAAAGCTGTAGATACGACATTCTGATCGCTCACCGACGATGTGTTAGTTTGTTTGAATGGGGTTTTTACGACGTTTTGAACTATCTTCAAATTGTAAAAACATCGAAATTCCTCCCAGGGTATCACCAGTACAAAGCCAGGGCTCTGGAATATTTGCTCAAGAACTATTGGCGAGGCCGGAATTCGAATCTGCTACCCACGACACCGCTAAGATTACAAGTCTTCCCCCAAACAACCTAGCCACACAGGGCCCCCTTTTTTAAACGGAATTTGTACTAGAACATTCATAACTTTTCACTACACAAGAGTAGCATAACGTAACATATATGTACGAATCGGCTTGTCAATTGAAAAAAAAAAAAAAAAAAAAAAACCCAAAAAACTAATTTGCTACTTCAAGGGCAAATAATTAAGCTCACTAAAGCACATCGTGTTCGAAATGACTCTGTTAAGAGTCTTAAAAGAGATTCCAGACGACAATTTCGAATTGTTGAAAATTCTAAATTGTTTATCTCTCTAGATAGAAAACAATGTGGAAAATGAAGAAATTGCTTGTAGCAAGCAATTTCTTCATTTTCACAACGTTTTCCACAACTATTTTATTAAGGGGTGTAAAAAGGGGGGATTATGTGGGAATGGGTCTTCCTAGTTACTTTGACTTCGTTTCTTTATCATGATTACATTTGACAAAGATGACTTAATAAAATTATAACTAACAGTCCTGTTCAGTACTTTGATTTGCTTCATACAGAATTAGATATCGTGCAGACCCCCCAAAAAATTAACAGACAGCCAGACAGACGGAGAGACGGACAGACAAACGTGGCCATAATACAATACCACTCTCCGAGTGCATACAAAAGCGAAGTTTTTATCTCATCGGACTGACCATGGTGTATTATTGTTTTCGCTATCTCGAAATAGTCCCTTCGTAACAGGAGTGTTACATATCGCCGTTTAGCGACTAAAACGTCACAAATACAGCTCAACAATACATAGTCAATGGAAGATCCAAGAAACCGTTCCTTTTTCTTCAGTAAGCGAAGGGTTGATTTGGGACAGCAGGGGTCTGTCGAGTTCAATTGAAACTTTCAAAATCTAATTTATAGCAGATAGTCTGATAAATAATGACTGCTTTTGTCACTTCATTAGGGTCATTAGACCAATTCCGCGCCTGTCAAAATACTGGCAACCACTTTCACTGACCGACCTGCCCTCTGGGATATTTAGGGTGTCTGGCAAGGGGTCACTATTTGTGTAAATAAACAAGTTTACAATGCGAACAAAACTGACAATCATTCGTGAAAATTAGTCTTGTCTCTATAGGCTCTGATTTATCCCTTTCCTGTTTTGCCAATGTTAGACCTGTCTATATGCAAAGGTTTTTCAGAATAGAATATTTAATATTTTCAGAATAGAATTCAAAATAGACTTCATTTAAGAAATAACCATTCAGTAGGGAAGAACTATTAAATCACAGGGGCGTCAAATCCAGGGATTGAAGAGTAAAGGGTTATTGTTTTATGTGAATACGTCCCTTTTAGATCAGTAAAAAAATAACAGGTTTGTCAGCCTCTGAAATAAGAAGGAACTTCAGGAAACACTGCAGAAAAAAGAAAAAAATCTTACCATCACAATGTTTCATTCCCTGTTATATGCTTTTTTAGCTAGCAAAGTGACAGCTTTGAAAGCTTAAGTCAACAGACAAAATTTTGAGGTTTTCTCAGAGTTCATTGACTGGAAACTGCCACTGGAGGCATAACCACTAAATCCATGCCTACGACATAAAAAGTAGTTCTTATGTATTTCAGGAATATTACAAACCTGAAACTATTTGCCGGCAAGTTCATATCCTAGGTAATTTTAGCTCACTTTAGTTTATCATGCTCAAAAGGAATCTAATCAGAGTCTTCACTATGCGCTCTGCTTTGTATGGACACTTGTATTAACTAACTTTATTCGAATTGTAGAGAACTGCTTTAAAATCATGCTATACAATCCATTCCTTCTCAACCCTGCTTTTTGAGAATCTCAAGAAAAGGCTTTGGAGAACATTGTGGAGAGTGAAGAAATTGCTTGTGGCAAGCAATTTCTTCAATGTCCACAATGTTTTCTACCCTACAAAGCTTTGGAGAACATTGTGGAGAGAGAAGAAATTGCTTGTGGCAAGCAATTTCTTCAGTGTCCACAATGTTTTCTACCCTACAAAGGACAAAGACGATTAATTAACAAAACAATTCTTTGCTAGCTTACAGAACCTTCAGTACTTTGATTTTTAGATTTGAAATTACTTCTACAGCCACTTTGAAGTTTGAACAGTCAAAATATCTTAGTTGTTAACGAAGTAATTGAAGTCAAATCATACCGTTTTACGACTTGTCCGAAACAATAACTTCTTTGAGTAAATTTTTGTACTCAAATATTGTTAATTTAAATGACGCATTTTAATTAAGTTCTATCTATTATCTTAAGATATTGATTACAATAAATTTGTACTTTTAATTATTTTGATCTTCGATTTAGAATTATGATAACAAAAATCGTAAAAACAATGCATTGATAAACAAAGAGTAGAATGACAACGCAAATAAGAAAGAGACTGTGTCCAAAGATGACGAATGAGTTATCAAAACAAAACAAAACAAAAAACAAACAAACAAACAAAAAAAGAAAAAAAAGAAGAAGAAAAATGTGATAGAAAGGAAAGAATAATAAAGAATAGGCAGATTGTAGTCAGCAACGATAACATAAAAGTTACTTTAGTAGTTTGATCATTTAAGAAATGATATTTTTCCCATTGAGGTATGAAGTTAAAACTTAATCACACATTAGAGTGATTAAGCTTTAGCTTCATACCTCCATGAAAATACATCATTTTGTTTTTATTGATATGTTTCAGCCAGAAACTTCTTTCAGCGAAGCGGATTCGTACATCAATATGATTTAGTTTTGAGGTCCATACCTCAATGAAAACAAAAATATAGCCTCCACATTTCCTGTAATGTAATGTCAACAAGTAGAACAAAACAGAACAAAACAAATATTTTATTATTATTGAGTAAAAATTTATGGATCTACTTTCTGCGTAAGCATACAAATAGTTGCGTAATCAAAATTTTATTCATAGAAGAAGAAGAAGACAACAACATCAACAGCAAAAATAAACAGCAAAAGTAAATAAATAAACAAACAAACAAACAAAAAAAAAAAACAAAAACAAAAAAAAAACACACACAAAAAAAAAAAAAAAAACAGCCATTCAAAATGCTTTAATCTTGATAGATGAAACTAAAATTGAGTTATCAAATCGGCCTATTCGGACGAAATAAAAAAGACTTTCAGCCATTCTAAATTCTGCAAAGTATTTGGACGCATAAAAATCTAGATACTGAAATAATTAATTTACTGTAGCAAATTACAAACTATCTTAATATGACATTTGTGAGGATTTTCCCACAAGTTGTTTTCATTGAGAAAATATGAATAATGTTGAGAAAAATGCCACCCATGGGGCGATTAGAACAGGATTAATTACGAATGATTTGTCTTGTCTGTTAAATGACCGTTGTGTATTCATTTATTAACACCAATGTTGTCTGGGCACGAAAAAATTGTGACGAATTTGACTAATCGTGAATGTCTGTCAAACAACCAAGCGACCTATCGAATCATTCATTGAGACAGAAATGAGGTTTGAACTTCGTCATTGGCCGCCATTTTGGTTTTCCTATTTTGTTAGTTTGCCGACTTAAACTTCGTAACTACAGCTTATTCAAGCTGTAGTTACAACGTTTAGGTCGCCAATTAACCATTCTACTATGTTGTTACATGCTACTGGCTATGCATTTTGCAGAAAAAAGAAAAACGCCGTTTAAAATCGAAGCGGGACTTCCTGTTGGAGTCGGTGGGCGTGGCCAAAAGAGTAAATTGGCGGGGCCAGCGATTAGTCAATTGTCAAAAACATATAGCCACTCGCGTTACCGTATTACCTATCCATGCGATCAGATATAAATTACATAATTTTAAGGAGTCGAAAACTGCGTACGTATGTTCGCGTATTTATCGTCGCTACATTTGCCCATACGCATATGAGTGACGCCCAAAGACTGAATACGATTATTTGCTACATGAGATACTTCAAAGAAACATCAGGACGAAGCTACTGGGAGCCCTGCCTGTTTTATTCACCTGCTCGAAGTAAAGCAACGTCACAAGCGGCCCACGATTTTATTATTCAATGGTTAGGTTGGCTAGGCCAGGGCTCCAACCAGTGATCTTGAGGTTTGAGGTCAGGTACCCTACCAACTGAGCTAACTGGGCTGACAAAGAAAAGGCGACGGTCATGGTTTAAAGTAACTATCTCGCTGCTGGCCACATAGTGCTACCGCGGTATATATAGAAACCAAAGTCAACACCTGATATAACGGAATAGTTGTTTAAAATGATATTGAACGACTGTAACTTTTACTTTTCCTTAACAACTTTGGGTTTAGGAATTGTCCATAATTCCCATGGCGATCTTTACACTTCAACGAGTGGTAACCGCCGTACAAGTTGGAAATCGGTTAGTGATTATTTATAGGTACTATCTCTGTACGGTGAGTAGATGATCTGAAACTACCATTGACTGAACGGTGGAAGAAACTGCCGAAAAAATAGTAAATTACAAATTCAGAAGTTTCAAATATTTTTGTAAATGATGATCCTCAGAAATTATAATTTTTGATTGAGTTTTATGCAGATGTGTCTGTTTGTAAGGAGTTCCATGCTTTCAGGTAATTCTAAAGTATTCTTATACATGCAATACTTTGTTCGAAGGTCGCCTCTCTTTCCGGTTTATGAAAACAATTGACCATTTGCGGCTTTCAATAAAGCATTCAATGGACCAATCAAATTATTCATTCAGTCCGGAATTCAGATTTGAACTCGGAATTTGGCCACCATTTATCTGAAACATTTTTGATGGTTTTGGGACCTCAACGTCGTAATCACAGCTTATTCAAGCTATAGTTACGACGTTTTAGATCGCCAACCAACTATCAGACTTTCTTATTATATGCTTCTGGCTATGAATTTTGCAAAATAATGCCGTTGAAAATCGATGCGGAACTTCCTGTTGGAGTCAGTAGGCGGGACCAACGGCGCAAGTGGGCGGGGCAAGAGATCGGTCAATTGGATTTTAAGTATTCGAGAGCGACTCGATAACTTTAAAGCGTTTGTAGCAATCGAACTAAAATAGATTGACTTCGCTTAGAGATTTGTTCGTCCATACCAGATTGGTGCTAATGAAGTTGTGTCCGTTTTTTCCCTGAGTCGGTTTGTATACCTACCTGGTCAATTAGTTTTTAAACGCGAATATGATAAGTTTGACTATTAACAAATGAGATACTTAATCAACAGAATTTCCTTGGTCCTTTAAGGTCAAATATAGTAAAGACGGTAGGATACGTCGCTCAAATCAACGCATACAAGCAAGCCGTAGTAATTACATTTGTGTCCCCCCCCCCAAAACGATGAAGCTTGTTACATGCCAATTCTCATTTTTCCAACATGTTTTCCCAAGCTTTAATTAATTAACCCTTTCCCGTACAATCCCTTGTTTTAACGTCCCTGTGATTTTATACTCAAGAAAACATTGTGGGAAAAGAAGAAATTGCTTGTAACAAGCAATTTCTTCTTTTCCAACAATTTTTTTCTAACCTGTATGTTGGTTACTTTTCAAATTGCATCCACTTCTAATTGTCGTGTGCAGCTTCTTTCATATTGGACCAGTCCATGAGTCTAAAATTTTCTAAAAACGGGAAAGGGTTAAAACACAAGGGGAAAGGGTTTAGTGTTAGACATTACATAGTGTTCATTTTCTTCGGAAAATTGAGTCAAACAGATTTGAAATTATGTAATTGTAATCGAAAAAAATAGCATCTTCTTTTGTTGTTGTTGTTTTTCTTTTTTGTACGTGTAGAATGGTGGGGTTGTTTGTTTTCTCAAAGTAGATCGACATCTCTTAAAGACAGTCTGGAACATAACTAATTCGGAGTCATTTTTAATGTTATCCTTGGTGGTGAAGTGAATACATTTTGACGAGAGATTTTTACCGACATTATTTCGTCTTCAAAATCTCACAGAATAAATGAGCAATTGAAGGTGACATTTTACGTTTGTTACATTCATTCCTTCTAACAGAAAATCTAATTTCAGACAGCCCATTTCCCCACGTGGATTGTAGATTATTTTTCTGTCTTTGGGTTTGTTATTCTAACCCGCTTCTTTTAGGATCAAAATCGAATGGAACGTAAATATAGGTAGACTAGAAGAATAAATTGGGAATTAATCGCTATTAGTATACAAATCAAAGTACTGAAAAGTACTGTAAGCTAGCAAAGCATTGTTTTGTTCAGTAATCTTCTCTGTAAAACGTTCACATGATAGAAAAATGATTTTAAGTAATCAAGGAGTAAAGTATGCCTTCTTTTTTACGCAACTCAAGAAAAAAGTTGTGGAAAACAATGTGGAAAACGAAGAAATTGCTTGTTACAAGCAATTTCTTCATTTTCCACATTGTTTTCTACCTAGAGAGATAGATAATTTAGGATTTTTAACAATTTGAAATTGTCGTCTGCAACTTCTTTGTAGACACTGATCAGCGTCATTTTGAACACGATGTGCTCAAGTGAGCTAAAATACCGAGGAGTTGAACTTGCATGCAGAGTTGGAAATATTTCTGAAATACACAAGAACTACTTTTTATGGCGTAGGCATATAACGGAATTAGTGGTTAAGCATTAAGCGGCAGTTTGCACTTGTCGAACTTTGAGACGACCTCAAGGTTCTGTCTGTTAACTTAAGCTATCAAAGCTGACTCTTTGCTCGCTAAAAGGTCCGTTTATGCTTGAGACAAATCTCTCATACCCGACTATCAACCCAATCCATTAACCTCCCTTACTTTCACAAACTGGTTCTATCGTTCAGTCAGAGGGGTATGGATGGGGGTAGCTGCATAGAAACAACATTCTAGCTTTTTTTCACACGTTATGTTAAATAATTAAAGATCATTTAGCTGACACTAGTTTAATGGCATCTGGAAAAGCCCTTTCAATAGTGTTTTATCAAATACACAAAATAAAACCCTCAAAGCTCAAAAGTTTAGACTACATTTCAGCATTTTTCTTTAAAAATATGTCATAATATGAAATTAAATTACTTTTAACCCTTGTCATGCCGAACACAGATTATTCCTGTTTTGACAGGAGGTATAGACAAAGATCAGTCTGCACACATGTGCATGTGCACATGTTCTTAGTCTACACCACCTTATCGTCTCTTTTAAGCCAAAGATGTTAATAAAACGATTTTTGAAAAAAAAAAAAAAAAAAAAAAAAAAAACTTAAATTAATGCATCGAGTGCTGTCAGCCCTTTGAGTTCAATGCAGTTCATTAGGGGATTTTTATTCAGTATGGCAAGGGTTAACACTGTGGTTTACCAACCTGATAAATCAGTGTCGTTCTATATCATAAACTTCATGTTAGTGAGATTTTGGGTGTTGCCTTTTTGATTGTTCGAGATAAGCTGCTGTTTAAACTGTGTTTGAAATGTTCTTACTTGCATGATGGCCAACCTCATTGGTTTATTTATACTCACTTTAAAAACAAAGCCAAATCGAACCAACTATCCACCTATCCAACCACCCAACCAACCGACAAACTAACCAATCAACCAACCAACCAACCAATCAATCAATCAAATAAACAAACAACGACGATAGCAATAATAGCAATATGAAACCTAGGTTTTTCGTGTCCGGACATTATCTATTTTAAAGATTTTTAAAGCATGTAATTTCAAAATGTGAAATACAAAACGTTTCGATTTTGACTCTTGTTGAAGATTTCCCGGTTGCCCGAAGAATGTTATAATTGTACTTTGAGAGAAACGACAGGAAGCCATAGTTAGTGGCATAGGCCTCTGTGATATTACTGAAATTTGGTTGAGAGTGAAATTAAACCCGAAGCATTCAGAAAATTCTATCGATGATACTTCAAGACTACCAAATTTATAGCTTTTACAATTATAATAAATCATTGTTCAATCACTTTAACTTTTTCCAAAAGCGCAAGTCTCAAGCTAAGAAAAGGATTAATTCATTTTAGTTCAAAAAGTCTACGAGAGATTTATTCGTGTTCTAATATAATTCTAATGTTCAATTTCGATGTATTAACCATATACGGTTTTTCACGATTTTATACTTGTCCAAATTCAAAAGGATAAGGGATGACATCGTAAAGTAAGTAAAATTTATAAGTAGCCATCCTATGTGATTGAACATATTGTTGAAAAAGAAGAAATTGCTTGTGAAAAGCAATTTCTTCCTTTTCCACAATGTTTTCTCAACTATACTATCACACTTATGTAATAGTGCTGGAAAGTGCTAAATTCACCGGTTCCAGATTTGTTTTTATAAGAACTGGGGTCAAGCAGGTGGATGAGATCGACTGCTTTTCGAGGGCTTTGAAAAAAATAAAATAAATGAATAGTCTTGGATTAAACCTATTTATTTTACATCGATTGGGAAAGAATTTCTCACAACTTAAGTTAATTCCTCTCGATTCTGCTTCCTGGAAAATGCACAAGTACTCGCGCCGAAAGTGTGGGCAAATGACAGAACCAAGATCGATAGCCGCTCACAGGAATTGAACTCAGGACCTCTTGATCGGGAAGCCAACGCTATACCTCTCGACCACGGATACCACAAATAAACAGAAATGAAAGAAACGTGCATGAATTTTAATGTAACAAACTGTTTGAAAAGGGGAGATAAACCAAATCAAAGTAAAGGGTTAAGGTAATAATTGCAGATAAATGTCTACAATAAATCATAACACGTGTAAAAAGGTTGTTCTTCCATTCATTTTTTTGTGGTATGGGTGGGTGGGGAAATTAACATGTATTGTTTATTTCATATTCAGCCTCGTCTGACAGAGATTGATGAGGTAATCTATTTTAACCCTTTTTATATCTCTAAATCCGTTGTAAACGATCCAGTTTACAGTTACAGTTTATAACTAGACTGCTTTATGGCAAGATTTTTTTCCGACATATGCAGGCGTATGCGGCGGAATTAACGAATTCGACTATCAATAAAAACAAATTATAGACCAATCAAATTATACATTTAGGCCGTAGATGAACTTTGAACGTCATGTTTGAAAATAATTCGTATTGGTTTCGTGATTTAAACGCCGTAACTGCAGCTGGGTCAAGCTGTAATTTCGATATTTATGCCTCCAAACAATCGTTTTTTCCGTTCTTTTTTTTCTTTTTATTACATGTTACATGTTATATATATATAGTGTAAAATAACGCCGAAATAATCTCAGTCGAGCTCTGTCGGAGTCAGTGGGCGTGATCATCGATCAGTGGGCGTGACCAGCCATCTGTTAGTTAAACTAAATGTTGATGTTAAATATATGAATATTGAATGGTGGATGAAGTACGAAACAGGCAGGTGAACGTTTCGTGTTTTAAATACATGGTAAAGATGAACAAGTTATAGCGAGACATCAAAGGTCAATTTTGTCTATACCTGTATAAACAAAATTGACCTTTGATCACTCACTGTTACTTGAATATCTATGTATAGGTGGGTACAAAGTTGCACTGTTTATGGTGTTTACATTCCGGTATCACTAGTAGTTAAATCACCCCGTCAGTCGGCAGCCAAAACATCGTTGGTACAGATATTCTTTGATGAAATAGAGCCATTCTGCGGTTGCCCACGGTACGTTGATTCCTGTACGTCACTTTATTTCAATGAACGAAAAAATAAGGACGTGACCATCTGGGAGAGGAAAAGATGCAGTTCCAGAGTTACTAGACACGGAATACTACGGAAGACAGAAGGTGACTTCAAAATTTCAAATTTCACATTTCAAATTGGATAAAAGACGAAGTTTGAAGTAGCAAGTCTCGACTATGAATCAAATTTTCAATTGAATAGTTTTAAGTTCACGCTTCAAACTTCATTCTTCGTACTTCACACTTCACATCTCAAATTAATATCTATTCAGTTTAAAGTGTGAAGTTCGAATTTATGAACTCACCATAGGTCTTTCATAAGAAGAGAAGCATCTCGTAATGGTTCTAATTTGCCCTGTAACCAACCGGAAGAAACGATTGCAAGTGAAAAGCGTTTTCCAACGCTTTGTGATTCTGAACGTAGTCCTGGCCAGACATTGATTCCCGACATTTCAGAGGAGACATAGGTTTTAACCCATCACAAGACGACAGAAATTTAGACTGGTCCTAATTTAAAGGAGTTGCAGACGCAAACTTCAAGTTAAAGAAATTTTAGATTTTTCAATTTCTGGATAGAAAACATGGTGGAATAAGAAGAAACTGCTTGTTAAAAGCAATTTCTTCTTTTTCCACCATATTTTCTGCCCTTCTAAATGGTTATTTCTCACATCAAATCCGATTTGATTTTCGTCTGAAAAATCTTGGAATTTGGATAGGTCTAAAATTTTGCAAGCATTTTTTTTTCATTTTCGACGATGTTTTCCCAATTTTTGATGTGCGTCACTGTATGGGAATGGGCTAAGACTTACCCATCGTAGTGACAAATGCTCTCATACGCTTTCCTCTCGAATCCGCTTTTGATTTATCCATGTACGTGTAAATCGGGTTTCTTTTTGTAAACATTAACAGCTTTTTATCATTCAGAACGCGAAACGCTAGCGAACATTTTTGTAATCCGGAACTCGAAACGTAAGTCAACGTTTTACCATCAAGAACGCATGGCATGGTTGTTTAACCATTTCCCGTTCCATCGCTTGTTTTAACTTCCCCGTGATTTTTATAACTGAGAAAAAAATATAGAAAAAGAAGAAATTGCTTGTAACAAGCAATTTCTTCTGTTTCCACAATATTTTCTACCGTACCGAATGGTTATTTTTCAAATCAAATCCACTTCAAATTTCGACTGTAAAACCTTGGGATTTGGACAGGTCTAAAATTTTGCAAAACAGGAAAAGGTTAAAATAATACAAGCGAAGTAAAGGTTTTTAAAGGCTTCTAAAGATAATCTGTAAATTCAAATTGTCAAGGTGATGACTCAGGCTTTTTAAAAATTGATATATATCTGTGAGTTATTTTATTATCTATAACAGATTGCGTGCGAGAGAGCTATTAGAGAATATAATACCTATCGGAGATAAGTAATGAGGTTGTCGCGCCTTAAAAAAAAGAAAGAAAAGAAATAGGGCAAACTAGATATTAACTTACGTTTGTCTCTGAATAGTCTGCATAAAACATGCATAAATCTAACTATCCTTCAATTTTTATATATGTTTATCATTTTCCCGCGACCATAGCGCAGGTGGTAAGGCGTCGGACTCCTAATCACGGGGTCCCGGTTCGACTCCCAGTCGCGGCAAAAATCCTTTCCGACATTTGTCTACCACCAATGGGTGGATAATCGTAAACCTAAGTGGGATTGAGAAGCAGGGTGTTCGGATAGGATGTAGTGGTAGTGCTGGTGTTAGAAATATAAGGACTCTATAGCTAGGTGCTCCAGCCGCCGCGATATGAATGAAATACTGTTAAAAGTGGTGTTAAACTCCATTCAATCAACTATCATTTTCCCTATGTTTTTAGAGTTGCAGCGATAATCACAGGCATTTGGTTTTAGGAGCTTAAAACTTACAAGATAATATGATGTGACCTACAGACCGGGAATGAAATAAACCCGTTGAATTTGTTTGATATTACACGAGTAATATTACCGTAGTGTAATAACTATGCAAAAATTTGCTTGATATTACACGAGTAATATTACCGTAATGTTATAACTATGCAAAACAATTCGAAGCCTAAGGTAACCAAAGTTTGTTAGCGCCAAAATGACGTCAAAATGAATGCAATGACGTCATTTTACGAACGGCGTTATACGTTTCGCGGAATGATTTTTTTTTAATTTCTAGTGATTTATTGCAAACATTAAGGTCATATTATAGATTCAATATCGAATTTGTGTTAATAAAATCCATAATATATTGAAGTCGTCACCTAAAACAGATAAAAACTCGGCATAGCCTCGTTTTCATCTTTTTATAGATTACTCGTTTAATAAATTCGCTATCCCATGACCACTTATTCGATACCCTACATGTATAAGATGTACACCGTTCGGTCTTGTTTTACGGAGCGGACCTTTTACAAGGTCACTTATTTTCTTAAGGGGACACGCTTAACAAGCACGAATATTTCAAATTGAAAAACAACAACAACAACAACATCAAAAAAGACAAATACAAAAATATTTCCTTAATAACTTTCTTAACATTTTTAGGTATTAATCATATTGCCGTGTTAAATTTCATGTTCAATTCGGAAAAATTAATTCTAAGTCTTATTCTTTACATTGAGTTCGTCGAAATTTATTAACCCTTGTCATACTGAACCCGGAATATTCCGGGTATGGCAGGAGTTGTAAACTAAGATCAGTCTGCACATAAGTGCAGTCTGATCTTAGTCTAAACCTCCTGTTTATACTTTTCCTGCCAGAGTTGTTTATGAAATTGATTTCTAAAAGAAATGTTGTTTTTTGAACAACAAGTTCTGTCAGCACTTTCAGCCCTTTGATTTTACAGCAATTCAGTAAGGTAATTTATACAGCATGACAAGGGTTGATATACGACTCAAGATTTATTTTTTCCCTAAGAAATACCTGCAGGAATCATGACCTCAAACTTCCTAATGACAATAAAGGTCAATCAATTATCAACATATTACTCTATTTAAAAGTCTTTCCAACTCATTGAAGCTTGCATTTGAGATAAATCTATGATCTGTTTTAACCCTTGTTATGCTGATCACGGAATATTCCTGCTTTGGCAGGAGGTGTAGACAAAGATCAGGCTGCACATATGTGCAGTCTGATCGTGGTCTACACCACCTGTGTGTCCTCTTTACGCCAGATTTGTCAATAGGATCAATTTCCTAACTAAATTTTGACCCTGACAACCAGACCTACCAGATTTCCATCATCCTTTTCATTTTAATGCACTTCTGAACAAGGATTTAAATCAGCATGGCAAGGGATTATACCAAATAGATAATTATAGCTATCATAAAGATCATTTTTATTCTCTTTTGGTATTGCTTTTAAAGACGACATCTCACATTTCCTGGCTTGTCAATCTTAACCTGTCAAATATTACAAATGTCTTGTTCTGTGTGAGTGAATAATGGCTCAAAAATGTTAAAACACAAGATGTCAAAAAAATATTAAACAACGTTAAAAGGGCGTTTAACTCTTTATCAGGAGTAAAAATCAAATCAGAATTATCAAGGTGTAATATCAAATCTCATTTAACAAAATTCAACACAGTCTCGATTTTTGACAATTTCAAGATTCAAAGAGGAGGAATACGTTGTGAGAAAAGAAGAAATGGTTGTAACAAGTATTTTCTCCTCTTCTGACGATGTTTCCTACCTGATATGATTCCTGTTTTCTATGTTTAGAGTGACGCTCAAGTTAAATTGTCGTCTGCAATATTTTTTTACCCATCCACACTCAGTTATGCTTATAGACACCCCAAAGGAAAAAAAGCTTTGGAAAACATTGTGGAAAATGAAGAAATTGCTTGTTACAAGCAATTTCTTCATTTTCCACAATGTTTTCTATCCATAAAGTAGAAAAAATACAGAATTTGATAAACTTTAAATTGTCGTCCGCAACTTCCTTCAATTAAGGCCAGTCTAAAATTTAGCCGCTTGGTAATGGGTTAATTCGGACAAGTCTTATATTTCTTCGTCTGATTATGAAATAAAGTAGGTCCAACGGACCTTTCTCATTAGGAAGTTGTTTTTGTCAATAATACAATTTGTTGTTAAAAAACAGTAATACTACCTTACAGCGAGAAGTGAGCGGCAATCGATTCTTCCTAATGCAGGGTTCATACATATGCCGAAATTGACCAAATCCCTGGCCCGCCCACATACTCCGGTGATTCCGGCCATTGGCACCAACAGGAAGTTCCGCTTCTATATTTTATGGCGTAATTTTGCAAAATTAATCGCCAGTAGCATGTAACAAAAAATAGAATGGATGGTTGGCGACATTATCGTTGTAACAGCTTGAATAAGCTTTAGTTACGTCGTTTAAGTCGCCAAACCAACGCAAATGCTTCAGATAAATGACATCCAATGTTGGAGTTCAAAATTTACTTCCGGTCTAAATGAATGACTTGATTGGTCGATTTTAGCTAGCAAAGCGTCAGCTTTGATATCTTATGTTTACAGACAGAATTCTGAGGTCTTCTCAAAGTTCAACGAGTGCAAACTGACACTTGAGGCTTAACAACCCAATCCATGGAATGCCTACGCCATAAAAGATAGTTCTTATTTACTTCAGGAATATTGCAAACTCTATTCAAATTGTAGAGAACTCTGTCAAACCCATGCCCACTCAATTCCGCTTTTTAAGTTTATCAAGAAAAAAGCTTACGAAAACATTGTGGACAATTAAAAAAAATGCTTGTAACAAGCAATTTCTTCAATGTTCACACTCCTTTCTACCCAACAAGGGAAATATTTTATAAATTCAACTATGCTTTGCTAGCTTTCAGTACTTTCAGTACTTTGATTTTCTTAGCTATTGTTGGTTTTAAGTTACACGCATTTCTTGAAATGATAAATCGTCGGATTTGAAAAGCTTGTTAATATATCACGAGGCTTGTGTCTGATTTCCGAGACCAAAAAGGTAAAGGTTAAAATGTCAACACACACACATCAATATACATTGGCCAGAGAGTTTTTGAAGATATATCATTCGATCCTAAAAATAACAACGCACGTCCGACATAAACTCGGGAAAAATTTAAGGACTTTCGCCTGTTTCAAGAACTTACTTTTTAAAGAAAGTTTCAATACAGTTGGTAGGTAAGTAGTCGCGGACTCTGAAGATACAAGATACCAGATTTTATTGGGTCTGTGAAGTTCGCACAACAATCTGTAATCGAAATTCAGCTCAACACATGCCTTTTTGAGCGGGAATGTCGAGCTAGATCAACAAGGAATACATCTTGTCATTTTTGTGGTTCATCTTGCTGTTGAGCTGGAATGTCGAGCCAGCTCAGCAAGGGATCCATCTTGACATTTTTGTTGTTGAGCTGTATGTTGAGCTGGAATGTCGAGCCAGCTCAACAAGGGTTTCATCTTGACATTTTAATTGTTCAACTGGAATGTCTATTAGTGATTGTTCTGCCAACTTCACAGACCAAATATTATTCGGAAAGCCCACACAATAGTTGATGTCCTAAATATCAAACATGTCACAACACAAAACAAAGATATAAGAATGTATGAATATAATAATGGGGATAAACGTACTGTTTCAGCCGCGGTCATAGCGCCATAGCGGCCATAGCGCAGATGGTAGCGCCTCACACTCTCAATTGTGAGGTCATGAGTTCGATTCCCGGTAGTAGTAAAGATCCTTTCCGACATTTGTCCCCACAAATGGATTGATAAATGGGTTGGAGGCTCGGAAAGGATGTAGTTGTAACACTGGTGTGAGAAATACCAGGATTCTGTGGTTAGGTGCTCCAGCCGTCCGGACATGACTGAAATACTGTTAAAAGTAGCAGTAAAAAAACATAACAAACATCCACCATTTCTGGGCTCATTAAACGAGTAAATATTCGTATCGATGTCTCGGTATCAGGTTGTAAAGCGTGGCGATTGATTTTCATTTTGTAATGATTGATGCAGAGTATTTTGTGCAATGAAGCATGAAGTGTTCTTCGTTGCCTAACTCATTGCAAATAGCGCACATTGTCTGATTACGAGAATCCTCTGATGTTAAATGAAACGGCCTTATTTAATAAGCAAATCATGGGCTCTTAGTCTTAATTTGGGAAGTTCTTTGATTTTACCTTTCGGGGTTCCAAAAGACTATTACTTTTGTAAGAAGAAAATGGAGTAGAAAGTATGAAATTTATTAACATGAGTTTGAGTTCTTAACTGATCAGCTTTAATTGTATAGCTAAAGGATAGTACATGTATATTAAGCATATTACATGCTTGTGTTATAGTTTCAGCACGCAAATATTTTGCATATAGTTATATATGCAGGAATATTATTGTCGAGCAAAATTGCACACTTATACATATTATCTTTATTCAAAGCAAAATAGTAAAAGATATATTAACGAAGATTAAATAAAACATAGTCCTGCATCAACTTTTCAAGCAAGGGTATTTGTAGAATATCATCATTTTTTGCAGAATTTTCACACGCACCAGAAAGTTATTAAAACTTTCCTGTTAATGTAATTGGACGATCAGTCACCTGTTTACGCGGAAAACCTCAGACTCCGTGGCTGAAATTTTGTACCGGGAAATACCGGAATATCGCATGGGAAAGTTCTATCTTCTAAAACATATTGTATCATATTTGCTGGTTCATTTAGTTTAACCCATTTCCACAGTGAGTTTTTAGACCGGTCGAAATTCATTCCAAGAAGTTGCAGACGACAATTTCTAATTGTTGAATTCTTTAAAATCTTTGTCTTTCTAAGTAGAAAACAATGTGGAAAATGCAGATATTGCTTGTACCAAGCAATTTCTTTATTATCCACATTGTTTTCCGAGAACAATTTCCTCGAGGGTTCTAAATAGGAGGGATTGTGTTTGAACGGGTTAAATGTATATTACTTTTTAGCACGTAATGAATAATTCTATACTCTCAACTACTTCTTTGATGGATAAACTTAGTTGCCTATTTTTGAAAGACTGCCGCCGTCATGGCGCAGTCGCTAGCGCATCAGACTCCTTATCTTCAATAATGGGATGTCATAGGTTCGATCCCCAGTGGCGACACATATCCTTTCCGACATATGTCTCTCACTAATGGGTAGATAAT
Organism: Fragum fragum; assembly: GCA_946902895.1. Classification (NCBI taxonomy): domain Eukaryota; kingdom Metazoa; phylum Mollusca; class Bivalvia; order Cardiida; family Cardiidae; genus Fragum; species Fragum fragum. The sequence continues at coordinate 2,385,167 of OX336367.1, forward strand.
TGTAAACGTAAGTGAGACAGCAGCTGGAGGCTAGGAAAGGATGTAGTGGTAGTACTGGTGTGAGAAATACAAGGAATCCATGTTATGTGATCCAGCCGCCGCGATATGACTGAAGTACTGTTAAAAGTGGCGTTAAACCCCATTCAACCAACAAACTATTTTCGAAAGAAGAAGAAGTAGAAAATATGTATTACCTACCAGTTCATTTTAACTTACAAGTCCATTGGTATATTATGTACAAGTCTGCTAGCCGCTGTCCTAAAATTCTTGGTTGCCTAATTGAACAGAGAGATAAACACAGGAAGAATTAATATGGTAAGAGTATGCCAAATATGGAATAACCTTAAAGCCCACTGAAATAGCTTTCACTTGCCCGAATAAAAGATATAAATAAAATAATAATAACAAAAATAATAATAATAATAAATACACACAATTTTTCTCTCTGTACAATAAACCTAGTTTGCATATTCAAAGCATTTAAAAGGCTTTTCTGAAATTCTTTGATCAATTATATACTGCAACCCTAGATGGTCCTTTAGAACAATTAATGAAGGTACAGATATTAGAAATTATCAGATGAGAATCAGTTCTCTCTGGACGTTCAAGGCAGCTCTAATCACATTAATATGAACTTGATACAGAATTAACGCAGCAATTGCAGTGAAACGAAAACACTACTGGTCATTGAGAAAAACGACAGCAGTAGGAACAGCAAAAATGATAGTAAACCTACAACAACAACAACAACAAACGATTGTTTTCCGTGTCTTGTCTTTCTTTCATACACGCGATCAAAAAATCAGTTTATTTTCCAGCGAAATCCCAAAAATACGACAAAGAAAAGAAATTACTTTCCCTCTTTAGATGATTTATAGGTCTTTCCGAATAACCGAAATGTCTTCGATATTTAATCAATAAACTCGAAATATAGAAGATATAAGCATGGTGTTTTGTGTATTTCTATACAATGCCATTTAAACCATTTTTTTGGCACCCAAATACTTCCACGAAAAAGAAAATCGAACAAATCCCCCTTCATATACTAATAATTCAGAAGTTATTGAGTACTATTTGTTGCACGTATTATTTATAAAGGAAGCTGTTAATACCATCAAATGGCTCAAGGCTATACATTCTAGAGCTGTTTTTATTAGAAAATAACGAACGAAATGACTGTATTATTTTCTTGTACTCATTAAGTGTTAACCTAGGTGCATCTTGATATATTTTGCTTGAATGGAATTTCGATTATTGAAATACTACGCATTCATTTCTAATCATCCTCACATCTTGGAATCTTCTAAAGATCCTTTTCATCCCATTGTTTTACAGGTGGAATCGCTACTAAGGTTCTACGTTTTTATTCCTAATCGCTGACCTTGACATTAAAACACCAATCCTATTTAACTTGAATTATGGGCAACGACTCGGGAGTGAAATAGGCACGTTGGCTATTTTTAGAATTACATGGGAGATATTACACTAGTGTAAAATTTTAATAATTTAATTTATGTTTCGTTTATCAAGAACGAGCGTTCTGATTGGTCGAAAAAAAAAAAAAAATCATAACTCCATGAACAAAATTTTGAGCACGCAGCGATTTTTTATGCTTCCGAACAAAATATTGCAATACAAAAAGGTATCAAAATTTGTAAAGTTTTTTTTTCGCTCGATGCTATTAAATTATAAGAAATGAAGAGAACACTTTTTGCTTTGATGGAGGTGTGAACCGAAAAACCTAATCACACAATGTATGAACCCGCTTCGCGTATTCATACAGTGTGATTTTGTTTCTCGGTTCATACCTCCATGAAAACAAAAAAATGTTCTCTTCATTTCTTAAATGAACCGGATACTATGGTACCGCGTTTTCGTTATAGTGAAAATAAAATTACGTAAAATGCATTGAATGACGTCATTTTACAAACGACTTTTTATGTTTCACAGATTATCTTAAATCGATAAAGTTCAGAAATCCCAATGATTTATGCCATATTATGAATAGAATATCAAATTTGTGCTCATTAGATACAAACGATATAAAACTCGTCATCTTAAACAGATAAAAACTCGGCAGAGCCTCGTTTTTACCTGTTTATAGATGACTCGTTAAATAAATTTATTAGTTCATGGCCAATTATCCGAGATCCTCTATATCGGTTGGATTTAGGACTGCACCATATACAGATCTTTTCAGAGGTCTAGCAGTTGTCAAGTCGGACCATTTTTAGCAATTGACGGATCTCTGGCTCCGCCCACTGACTCCGTTGGCCACGCCCGCGGACTTCGACATAAATTTCCTCATTGCTTTTTAAACGAAATTATTTTGCAAAAATTAGGTCCACTAACATGAAACAGAAAGCAGGATTGTTGATTGACGACCTAAATGACGGTTAACTGTCAACCAAACAAAAAATGCTTCACAATAACCACGGCCAATGTCGGGAGTTCATATGTATTTCCGGATCTATATGAATGATTCGATTGGTTCTTAGGTTCTTTGATTGACAGCCGTGATTCGTCGATAAGTATTTAGGCGATTTGTTTGTTTAACGGAAATCTTGGCCCGGGAAAAAGCTAAAAAAGCTAAAAACCTGCCTTCGAAGAGGCCATTGGAAACGTTTTTGCTGTTTTAATCCGATTACTTCTATAAATATATAAAACAAAATAATATAGAAACGATGTCTTATTCATATAAATCTGGCTATCCACGGAAAAGTAGAAAGTAAAAATACACAAACATACTACGGAATTATTAGATATGTCAAAACGTTAAAAGCATATCAAGGAGAATAGGTGTGTTGGTTGTTGAACACTGAGGCCATCGAATCGACAATTTTTCAGAAGTTTGATCTTGATAGATGACCGTAAACTTAGCACTGGTGACGTATGACATTACCATACCCCCAAGACCCCCCACAAAACAAACAAACAAAACACAAACAAACAAAACAACACTGACATCAACTCCTTATGTAACCTATTCTACCCAATTCAACCAATCTTTATCAACTATGATCTCTAGAATGCTATGCTAATTCGACAAATCTGAATCATGAGAAGAAACGCGGGTTATTTCAACAAACTTGTTTTGTGCTGTGACTTTCTGCACCAATTTCACTTATCCGAAACAGAAACGGGGAATACCGTATGTAATATTTGTACTAATTACACTTCTAGACATGTTTTGAAGTGTAAAATCAATTAAGTACAGTAGTAAAATATACTTCAGTAAACCCTTATCCGAAAGAATTGAGGGTCGTTCAAGCGCATTTTTACATTTCACCCAAGATCAAAGTTAATAGACTATTAAATAATATATTTAAAGAAGAAACAAGTTGTAATAACTTTGCTAATTTATCTAAATTCTTTGCACGGAGATTGCACTTAAATTGCGCGCTGCCTTACATAACGTAAAAAAACAAAAATGTTTATTACAATTATAAAATATCATCAAATATTTCTTTCACTCTTTCCTTCCAAGGCTTTCCTTATAACAGAAACCGGAACTTTCAAACATGCATGAAACTGCTTGAAACATACAAAAGAATAATTGCAGTGTTTCATTGAAAACTGACTGTGTCAGTCTCTATTTTATCTTCTTTTTATTTTTCTTTAGGGGTAGGGGTCCTGTCCATCCTCCTAGGAAAGTCGTTTTAAAACTAGACCTCCAGTTACTCCACAGCTCACAGATATAAAACTCTACGATTCGTAAATATCAACAAGACAAGGTCTAAATTAGTATCAAGTCACAAGGTCATATTGTCTAATATGGAGTACGAAACGTAAATAATATTCATCTTTAGGAATGAAGAGATTTTTTTCTTATTCAGATATGAACATAAAAACGTATTCACACTATATGAATTCGCAAAGCGATTGAGTTTTTACCTTCATGCCTTTATGACAACAGACGATTTCAGCTAATCAGAACGCTTGAATCTTGATGGGCAAAACTTAAATTAAGTTACGCTACCAAATTATTTCGAAAAGGATAAGATTAGATTGGTGGATTATCTCTTTTATGATGACGTAAAAGAATACCAACTAACCGTACACTTTCAGCCTGTTTGTCATTCATCCATAGATCACACATTTTTTTTTTAAATTAAAACTTTTTGATGCATGTTATTAAATGTTGTCGAAAAGACGGAAAAATCGAAATTTGAGAGCCTTGTATCTTTTGAATCATTCTGTTAGGGTCAAATGATATTGGAACTTATGATAATTTGTACAAATAAGATATCACTCTCGTCTCAGTCGTATCCCATCTTCCACTGTGCTCTCTGGAACCTAAAAAGCAGGACGCAAAAACACATATGAACTACAATTATCTCTGCTACAATGCAGTCAGGATTTGTTGTTAAATCTGAACAGTTTTAGGAACATTTAAATGAATAAAAGTAAACGGGGAAGAGCGATAGATCATTTCTGTTTGAATCTCGTGATAGATTAAGCTAAGGTATTAAGGCAAGGTCGTCTAACAACTATTTCATTCATAACATTACACTACCTGTACTTATTACCAGGTCTGTACCCAATGAACATTTCAACTAATTGGTTTCCATTCAGTCAACCCCTGTTTATGAATTGTTTCACATGTTTTCTCTGATAATAACAGCAGGTTGTTACTACAGTATCGAAGGTCACCGTTTAAGATCGTTGGGTGGTAATATAGTTATGCACTACAGCCGTATCGGAGGTCATCGTTTAAGATCGTTGGGTGGTTATATAGTTATGCATCACAGCTGTATCGAAGGTCAACGTTTAAGATCTCTGGGTGGTTATATAGTTATGTACTACAGCCGTATCGAAGGTCATCGTTTAAGATCGTTGGGTGGTTATATAGTTATGTACTACAGCCGTATCGAAAGTCAACGTTTAAGATCTCTGGGTGGTTATATGTTTATGTACTACAGCCGTATCGAAGGTCAACGTTTAAGATCGTTGGGTGGTTATATAGTTATGTACTACAGCCGTATCGAAGGTCAACGTTTAAGATCGTTGGGTGGTTATATAGTTATGTACTACAGCCGTATCGGAGGTCAACGTTTAAGATCTCTGGGTGGTTATATAGTTATGTACTACAGCCGTATCGAAGATCAACGTTTAAGATCGTTGGGTGGTTAAAAAGTTATGTACTACAGCCTTATCGAAGGTCAACGTTTAAGATCGTTGGGTGGGTATATAGTTATGTACTACAGCCATATCGGAGGTCAACGTTTAAGATCTCTGGCTGGTTATATAGTTATGTACTACAGCCATATCGAAGGTCAACGTTTAAGATCGTTGGGAGGTTATATAGTTATGTACTACAGCCGTATCGAAGGTCAACGTTTAAGATCGTTTGGTGGTTATATAGTTATGTACTACAGCCGTATCGAAGGTCAACGTTTAAGATCGTTGGGTGGTTATATAGTTATGTACTACAGCCGTATCGGAGGTCATCACTTGAACGTTATTGTGTAGAGAATTGACCAATCGCGGATGTCAATCAAGGAATCAATCGACCAATGAAATAATTAATTCAGTCCGGAATTAATCTTTGAACTCAAACACTGGCCGCCATTTTTGTGAAGCATTCTTGTCGGTTCGGCGGCCTAAACGTCCTAGCTACAGCTTATTGAAATTGTAGTTAAGCCGTTAAAGTCGCCAACCACCTATTTTCCTTTTGTGGCATGCTACTGCAAAATAATGCCCTTTAAAATCGAATCGAGACTTCCTGTAGGAGTCGATTGGCAAGGCTATCGAAGTAAGTGGGCAGGGCCAGCAATTGGACAATTCCTTACCAAAAAATAATTTTCATCAATTCAGCCCGTCGTCTGTTAAGTTGGTCGTTCCTGCAGTATCGCTTGTAATCGTTTCAGACGGTTGCCTGGCTGGTGGGTTGATCACAATATTTTAATATCGAAGGTCACAAATTCAGATAGTACGCCTTTTACTGTACAATTAAAGGTAACCATTCCATTCGGCTGGCTAGTCAGCTAGATATTACTTTTAGGGTTTGTAATTAGCCATTCCAGTCGGCTGGCTAGTCAGCTAGATATTACTTTTAGGATTTGTGATTAGCCACAAGCCAAACAAAGGGAGGTCATTAAGTCAGACACATGGTTGGTCACTTAGTGGTTACTTTAGTGTTGAACTTTAGTATTTAAGGCCTTTGGTTGACAATTTGGATTATGCTTCATTAACCCATTACCAGACAACAAAATTTTAGGCTGGTACTAATTGATTGTCCTAAGATGCTACAGACAACAAGTTTTAGTTGATGTTTTTTTTTCAACTTTCGCGGAAGAAAACACTGTTGAAAATGAAGAAATTGCTTATTCATAAGCAATTTCTCCATTTTCAACACTATCTTACAAAGCTTTTCTTCTTTGGGCGTCAAAAAGCGTTGTCGTGTGAATATGGGTTAAAGAATATAATTTTGTCAAATGTTTTTTCAGTCAGTGCTGTTGTAAAGAGGGCTATAATGTCTGATAGTTGATTTGTCAGTTTATCGTTACTGCAGTATCAAGACAATCATTTGAGACGGTTAAATAAGTATCTAGGGTCAGATGGTGGTTTGCCAGTTAGTGATTACTACAGTATTGAGGGTCACCATTCAGATAATTGTTTTGTCAGTTAGTTATTACTACAATATGGAGGGTCATTATTCAGATGCTGAGTTTGCCAGAGAATGATTACTACAGTATGGAGAGTCATCAATCGGATGGTTAGTTTGCCAGTTAGTAATTACTACAGTATTGAGGGTCACCATTCAGATGATTGTTTTGTCAGTTAGTTATTACTACAATATGGAGGGTCATTATTCAGATGCTGAGTTTGCCAGAGAATGATTACTACAGTATGGAGAGTCATCAATCGGATGGTTAGTTTGCCAGTTAGTAATTACTACAGTATCGAGGGGCATCGTTTAGATGGTTGGTTTGCCAGTTACTAATTACTACAGTATCGAGGGTAATCATTCAGATTGTTGGTTTGTCAGTTAGTTATAATTACAATATGGAGGGTCATTTTCAGATGCTGAGTTTGCAAGTTAGTGATTTTTACAGTATGGAGAATCATCATTCAGATGGTTGCTTTGCCAGCTAGTGATAAATACAGTATGGAGGGTCACCATTTAGATGGTTAGTTTGCAAGTTAGTGATTACAACAGTTTCATGAGTCATCGTTTAGATGGTTGGTTTGTTAAATAGTGACTACTACGGTATGAAGAGTCATTATTCAGATGTTTGGTTTGGCAGTTAATTATGACTATAGTATGGAGGGTCATCATTCAGGTGATAAGTTTGCCAGTTAGTGATTACAACAGTATCGAGAGTCATCGTTCAATTGGTTGGTTGGCCAAGTAGTGATTTCTACAATATCGAGGGTATCATTTAGTGGGTTGGCTGGTTTGCCAGTTAGTTATTACTACAGTATAGAGGGCCATCGTTCAGATTGTTAGTTTTGGCAGTTAGTGATTAATGTATTATCGAGAGTCATCTTTTAGATGGTTCGTTTGCCAGTTATCGAATACTACACTTTGGAGGGTCATATTTCAGGTGGTTGGTTTGCCAGTTAGTATTGAGGGTCATCTTTTAGATGATTTGTTTGCCAGTTAGTAATTACTACAATATAGAGGGTAATCTTTCAGATGGTTGGTTTGCCAGTAAGTTATAATTACAATATGGAGGGTCATATTTCAGATGATTGGTTTCCCAGTTAGTGATTACTACAGCATTCAGGGTCATCTTTCAGATGGTTGGTTTGCCAGTTACTTATAAAAACAATATGGAGGGTCATATTTCAGATGGTTGGTTTGCCAGTTAGTATTGAGGGTCATCTTTCAAATAACTGGTTTGCCAGTTAGTAATTACTACAATATAGAGGGTTATCTTTCAGATGGTTGGTTTGCCAGTTAGTGATTACTACAGTATTGAGGGTCATCTTTCAGACGGTTAGTTTGCAAGGTAGTGATTAATTCAGTATGGAGGGTCATATTTCAGATGGTTGGTTTGACAGTTAGTGATTACTACAGTATTTCGGTTTATCTTTCAGATGGTTGCTTTGCCATTTAGTGATTACTACAATATTGAGGGTCATATTTCAGATTGTTGGTTTGCCAGTTAGTCCTTTCTACAGTATCGAAAATCATCATTCAGATGTTCATTCTCTCTTCCGTTTAACGTTTAGTCGTTACAAGATTATCGAAGGCCATAATCTCGGGTAGTTGGTTAATAATTTCATTCCACTTCAGAATCTAGGGTCATCAGAAGATTCGTTGGTCGGTCTATTTTAGTTTTCCACTTGTAACGACTAAGTTCATGTCATTTTATCATATTCCGCCAAGAGCAGCACACAATTAACCATGCTTAAACTTTGATATTGATCTAACAAAAACTTTTCATTTCAAAGATGAAGTTTTACAAGGAGGTAAAAAAAGTATTATCACTCTAAGAAGCAGCAGAAATGAAAAAAAAATTCATCTTGAATATTTTCATCCCGCCAATGACTGTACCCTAGGAAGGCTCATCTGAAAAGGGTGATAGTGATCATTATACTCATTGCCCTAGACTATTCATACATAAAGCATATTGAGTGTTTAATGAAAAAAGGTTGAAATCGAAGTAAATTTTTTTATCTTTTCAAACTGTTACACAACCCGTGATTTGTTATGGTGTTGTCTACTTATTTATTCAAAATTTATGCTGGACCATTAGACTATCATAAAAGATTGTCAAGTTGAATGTTGTTTTCATTATTATGCAACATTTTGCTCGTGCCATATGGCGAAGTTTCTTTTTTCTTTCTAAAGATAAATTAATCAAATGAAATTATATATAAATTTCGGGTATGAATAAAACATATGACCCATCCTCTAGAAGGTAACAGCTGTAGGTGTAAAAGAAAAACACACGTTAAATAAGCTCCATTTGAGGTAATGTCTATCGTCAGTTAGGCCGTTAGAGAACAGGGGTCTGGAACGGTGACCCATCGGTTGGGACGGCGGGATAAGAGGGATGGACTGCCGGGTGGGGAGAAGGGTGGATCTGAGAGGCTTGTCACTCTCTTTGCTTTTTAAACAGTAAAATTTTGTTTTTAGATCTAAACGCTTATGAAATCCATAAAATATTTAGCCATTATATCAAAGATGTTTCTGGAATATCGAAGAAATATACCAAAGGGAATATTGCTTGTAACAGACGATCTCTAATTTTCTTAAAATGTTTGCTAAATACCATGAAGTATATTTTACTCTGTATATGTAATTTGAAAGGTTTTTAACTTCAGATAAGACCGGTCTAAAAATAATCGTGTCGTACTTAAGGAAATGGACTTTCTCCCTAAATTTAAATGAACTTTCAACTGTAGATTGGTGTGGTTCATTCGTTCTTCCAATTAAATAGTCACTTCCAACCTTAACCTTTGCCATGCTGATTCCAGAATATTCATATTTTTTGCAGGAGGTATAGACAGAGATCGGTCTGCACGTAATGTAAATTTGTCCGTAAAATTAACTTTCAACAGAAATACCAGTCCTCTGTAAGGGCTTCTGGTGCTTTGATTTATAAACATTATTAGAAATCGATTTTTTATTCAACAAGACAAAGCTTAAACCAATAAGTTCATAGACGCACAGCTAGTCGTAATTGATGCTTTAAGTAAAACTCTAACGGAAAAATAACCACCAAAGGAGTATAGAAATACGATCTTCTCGTCTTCGATAACAGCTTTTAAAGACGAATGTCACTGCAGCAAGCTATATACCAAGTGAAAGTCACATACCTTATTGAACACGTTACATAAGAAAAGAGTTGTTCATAGGTTTGCTGATTTTGAAATAGAAGTAATTTTAGATTTTTTATTAGACAATAGTCCATGAGGAATGCAAAAAACAAGGCGCTCGATTCGATGTCGAACAAATGCATATCACCGAATGACTGCAAATATTAATGTAATGCTGTTATATGTATACTGTTTTCAGCTATTGATTTACAAAGAACTTTGATGTAGTACTGTCTTGGTACCGAATTAAGGCACATTATTCACAATCTGAATACTAACAAGGTAGTGTAGGTACTTGCCATGTTATAAGGCTATAACTCTATGGATGATTGATTGTATGTGTTGGGTTGAACATTACTTTCAAATGAATTTAAGTTTTACAGAAGTAGCTGGTGCACCTACCAATTGTTTAATATCATCTCTTAAACCTGTCCAATCGCTACATTATACCCGAGTCACTGTTTTTACATCTTACTCAGGCGAACTTTTTATAGTGTATCATTTTCCCTTTTGAATAGAGATAAATGACGCATATCTCGATTTTTTTTTTCAATTGTCGGAAAGTATGTCGGCTTGGTAAGGTTTCGAACTTAATTACGAAAACCTTTCAGGACGTAATAGTGATATAGCGTATGCGTATTTTCATCAAAGAAAAACAAGATCGGTCTCGAAAATACAATAAGTCCTCTAAGCAGGTCGATTTCACCAATGGTTTGATAGACTGACCTCTGACGTACTATTCTACAAGAATACAACATTTCCTGGATGATTCGTCTAAAGAAACATTTTCCATATCAAAGAGTTTTAATTTGTTAATAGAATGAATCTCTCATGGGAAACGGAGTTGTCCAATTTACACAATAAGGGATGATCTCTTACAAAAAGTGCTAGCGTGCCGATTGGTCACACAACCTTGATCATAGGGGTTTTATGGCAATAGCTAATTAGTACAATTAGATAGTCAAACGAGAAATGTCGTTGAATATTGGTCTGAAACGACATGGTACTTTGCATGATGTATACAGACAAATTGGTTGTGGCTCCAAACAAGACCCGAGCAGAAAAACCTCTTCATTAACCCTTGTCATGCTGAATAAGAATTTTATTCGGAATTGCCTTAAAATCAAAGGATGGACCGTGAGCGATAGAAAGTTATATTGGTGGTCAATATTTCTTTTGAAAATTGATTATTAAAACAATTCTGGCTCAAGGGGGCAGACAGGAGGTGTAGACCAAAATCAGTCTGCACTTATGTGCAAGCTGATCTTTGTCTATACCTCCTGGCAAAAACAGGAATAATCCGGGTTCAGCATGACAAGGGTTAAGATAACGTGTGTTTTCTTTCGTCTTCTAATACATCCTCTTATGTTTCAGTCAAGTTTTCAAGAACACGATGACAACGGAAGAGGCGACATGCGAGTAAGCAATTTATCAGACACGGAAACAGCGAACTATTCCAGGGACCACCATCCTTTTCTCTTAGTGATTTAGGTGATCTTCACCAGTAAACATATGCACTACCTGCATGATCCTTTTGCCAAGAATTCCGAAATTTCAAACGTAATCATAAATTATGGTGTGAAGTGTTTTATAAATATAAAGAACTACATGACTTTTTACTCTTTGCGATCCTCTATTACTGCATAAATACCCTTTTTATTAAGTATGGTTGTACGAAAACAGCGCAAAGAAGCGAGGAAATCGAATATAACGTTATTCTACTGAAATGGCGAGTATTACATTTTCTTAAGACCCAAATCATGCTGATTTGTTTTTGCACCAAATTCATAAGCTGTTTCCCTAGTATTTTTGAAATAAACTAGAAAATACAATCGGGCTATACTGTCGAATGCTCCCATTCCATCGTGCGTGATAGGTTACAATAGTAACATATCTATTTTGGCGCCGAAGGAGTTATAACTAATTACCTCAAGCTAATGCCGGAAATTAAAATAATATCAATAGAACCCAATTAATCAAAATAGTGGTTATTATGTGTTTTAACAACTTCCAAGCCAGTATCTTTATGACTGAAAGTAAAGAAGATCAAATCCCAATGGCTTAATAACTATATTTTATGGCATGGCTGTTTGTTTCTCATGTTACCCTTTGCGACATGACCACTAACATCATACCCCCATTGTTTCAACAATATTGCTAAATGTATAATCAGGGACTTAAACGCATCTTACAAATCATAGAGAAAAGATCACATGAATTTGTCTGCACTGCATAGAAAAGAACTGGGCTACAGTAAATACTATTTTCCATATACAGCTTCAAACTTACAAACCGATTCGGTTAAAGGTTCACCTGAATCTTTGACCGGCTTCGCTAATTGATAAATGCTAATAATGGAAGGTAATTATTGGAGAGATGATATTGTCACAATCTGTTTTATCTCTGATATTGTTGGAGTGTCAGAAAGCCATCATTATTTTACAACCAATAGTATGACTCACCACCATTAAAATAGACCCACCTGCTTCAAAAACGGAACCTAATCATTTACTCGGGATTGTAATTTCCATAATTAAATTTCATTTTCCTACAAAATAAATCCCCACTTTTAGCTCGAATCTCTATTGATGTGTACTTTATGGTATAACTATTGCTTTGCGGTTATGCACTTGCTGTCTACAAAAATTGTGGATTTCTCGAAGAAAATAAAATGTATGTTACCACGTTAACCGCAATATAATAGCTAAACTTTGGTATTGAATAACATTTATGTAATATTTGGAGAAAAAAAGTGTACTTTTTAGAATCGTTTGAAAAAGGCAGAAGGCAGGTCTGATGAAATCTGAGTTGTTTCCTTGTATACATATATGTATATATATATATGCTATTCCTAACAGACTGATTTGACTTTAGGTCATTTTAGATTATAGCTTGCGTACGTAACTGCTATCTGTGATTTGGATAATAAATTTAAGTTTGCCCAGTAAAAGTACGTCAACTCATATTCTTACTTTTTCTATTTCTTTAACTTCTACTACGGAACTGCTTGAAGTGGACTCGTAAATGAGGTTCTCGGTTAACCGGAAAAGGGGCTCATTAAATGGGGGCTTAATCATTCGAGTCAATTCTGAAAATGGAGAATGAAATCTCTGTTTGAGACGTGATTGATCATTATGGAATGATAGCAAAAATGTCAGTCATGTGATAATAAGGGCTCAGAAATCAATAATTGCCAGCGGCCCCATAATGTTTGTCAAGCTCTGAACGGCCACAGCTCATTCCATATATGGTATCTTTGAATTAACACTTAACATTTATGAGAAGAATATAAATGGTGTTTGTTTCTTTTAAGAAATCATTTCAAGCTTTGATTCTTATGTCTTGTCGAAGGTATGACTTTACAGTTGCTCTACTAAATAACGCAGCAAATACACTTCTTCAAACGCAATCAAGATCGCAAATGCAATACGTTTCGAAATAAAGCTTCCATGAATAGAATGATAATTGGGTCACTCTGTGCCGACTAAGTCGACTGACATGTCCTTGAAGGTCTCTGCTTGCTTTTCATGTGACTCACGTGGCATGATGGGAAAACCTGCTGAGTTGTCTCAATGTAATCAAGCGACTTGTCATGGCGAATTCGTTTAATGCCATACAACTGTAATTAGATCAGAATTCCTCAGATTTTAATAATATAACCGGATTAATTACCATATTTGTCATTTGCTTTTGCGGCTGATTGTTTAGTCAGCTTTGTATGGTTTTTTGTCCTTTAACTAAATATGAGATTCAAATACACGAATTTCACTTAGAGAAGTTTTACTTCATGCTACTAAAGCAAACAATAACCACGATTATCCTAGCCTTACCCATATGCAGAATGTATTCATCTTGAGACATCATCAAGGAAAAGAACTTTATTTCTCTGCTTTCGTTCTAACCCCTTTTGTGTGACACTGTTAGGTATTGTAAATTATAATGTACATTCCTGATATATATGTGCAAATAAAATATGTTTAAACTATATCGATGTTATATATATATATATTTAGGCAGTTACAACTGTTTCGCAGTGAACCATCGACATGAATAATGAATATAGCTTATTCATTTGTTCACAGTCGTTTGTTTTAAATTGTAAGTTACCATTTCGTGTATGTACATGTGTAGATAAGGTATTATGTGCCTTTGAAGATTGGGTCAAAATGAATGAAGACGACTTTTGTTAAAAAAAAAAAAAAAAGGGTCCGTTTTGGTTTCTTCCTTGACCTCATATCGAGCCATTACTAGACGACACATCTATTGACTGTCCCAAATTCAAAGAGTTGCAGACGATACTTTTTTGTAGATGAAATTTCAAAATGACCTATATCATTAGGGATAGCAAACATTGATTGCTCCATTTTCTATTATGTATTATAAAACTTTTTTCTGAGGGGGTTTGGGTTAAAAGTGGAATTGTGTGGGAATACATTAAGTATGTGTAAAAGCAGTTTAAGTAGTTAGAATTAACCAATCGCTGGCCCCACCCGCTCACCCCTTTGGCCACGCACATTTACTCTGAAGTCTCGCTTCGATTCAAACAGCTTTATTTTACAAAAAAACTATGGTCATTAGCATGTAACAAAAAAGTAGAATAGTTTGTTGGCGACCTAAACGTCGTAACTACAGCTTGAATTCAAGCTGCAGTTACGACGTTGAAGTCGTCAAAAACAAAATGTTTCACACAAATGGCAACCAATGTCGGAGTTTTAATCTAAATTCTGGACTTAATAAGTAATTGGTCGATATATGCAGCCGCGATTGTTCAATTTGTTACAGAAGAAAGTTACAGAAGAAAGACTCATTATGAAAAAATTTCTCCCTGGTAAAAGAATATTTCTTGCCGTTTGTGCAACCGTCGCTTAATTAACAATAATGTGTTAATGTACAGGAAGTCTCTCGGGGAATAAAAAGGGCCAGGACCAGAGATGACAAGAATGGAGAAAAAATAGAATTAGGGGCCATAACAGGCTAGATTATGCTATGTTCCCCTAGGGAAAATCTGCTGACAAACGGAAATTCTTGGGACTTTTTTTCTGTCCCTTTCCCTTGAAGAGATTACTTTATCAAAATATGAAATTAAACCTTCCTCATAATGTCAAAGATAAAATACATCTGGTAAAATGGAATTTTTGTATGATTCTGTAATTATTGTAAAACTCAAACCAAACGATGGCTTACGATGACATTTTTATTATATACCTATATTTCTGGTAAAATATATGTTTTCCACACACAGTTCGGACGCGTCAGAAAAAAAATCCGTATCTGATAGTGTCAAATACGGTTTTATAAAATACAGTCTAAGATGACCTTATTTTCATTCTATAGATGAAATCATAATACGACAATCAATAATAGCTTAATGAGAATATTTCACGAGACAGAAGAAAATTTTTCTCCCAAGCTCAAAGCAAATACAAGATGTTGTATCCGACGGTTATCGTAACATAACATTCTCGATATACAACCCATTCAGACACACACGCATAATATATGGAAGTATATAGTGTTTTCTCTCTGATTTCTTTTCATATGTCCGAATATCTGCACATTTATCCGATTGAAACCTACACACTATAGTTACTGAATTGAAATCTTCATAAAATATTCCCATTTCTGAGAATTTGTCCAGATTTATAATTCGTTACAGCATAATCTCCTTTTTACTTATTCAATATCTACCTGACCTAAAACTATGAAACTGATAAGAAATGCTGAAAGTAGAACCATTTTTAAGTTTTTATCATGAGGATTAGATCACAATTTTTCATATATTTGTCCAATTCCGGCTGTCAATCAAATAACCAGTCGACCAATGAAATCATTCATTTTTGACTAGAGGTTAACTTTGAACACCAACATTGACCGCCATTTTTTGTGAAGCATATTTGTTGGTTTGGCGACTTACACGTCGTAACTACAGCTTATTCAAGCTGAAGTTACGACGTTTAAGTCCCCAAACACCTTTTATCTACTTTTTTGTTACATGAACATGGTTAGGTTCTGGAAATAAATTCGTGCAAAATAAATGAGTTTTGATATCGAAGTGGAACTTTGTCACCAATAAATCGTTCTACACTTTTGTTACGTGCTACTGACATTATTTCTGCAAAATTACGCCTGTCAATCTAGAGGTCCCGGGTTCGATCCCCGACGGCGGCACTCATCCTTTCCGACTATTTGTCTCCCACTAATGGGTCGATAATCGTAGACCTATGTGGGATAGCAGCTGGAGGCTAGGAAAGGATGTGATGGCGGTACTGGTGTGAGAAATACCAGGAATCAATTGTTTTGGTGCTCCAGCCTCCGCGAAATAACTGAAATATTGTTGAAAGCGGCGTAAAACCCCATTCAAACAAACAAACAAACAAACAAAAAATACGCCGTTTATTAAAGACTTCAATCAAAACTTCCTAGCGGAGTCAATGGGCGAGACCAGCGGAGCAAGTGGACTAGGCCAGCAATCGATCTATTGTCGTGCAATGCTTAATATCTGTACGTCGTTTTTACGCTAAGTATTTACACAAGTGTCTTTTTATTATTCGAGATATAGCACATTGGCTTTTTAGTTACATGGAATACAAAGACCAAGAGCATGAAATTAGTTTGTTTAAACATCATTTCCTTGTTGTACTTGTTTCTCTCTCTAAAATAAATAAATAAATAAATAAATGAATAAATAAAATAAATAAATAAATAAAAAAATAAATAAATAAAAATATTGAAGTTAATGACTAAAAAACCTTGCCAGAGTATAACCAAGATGAAGATACATATTCTTATTAACCCTTTCCTGCCCAGACCCGAGATTTTACGTTCCTTGTGATTTTATAATTGAGAAAAGCATAGTCAATCTATTAATCCACATCTAAAGCTGTTCCTAGAACTGACTTCGTTTTGTGGAAATGAATTTAATAACGTCTTTATGCAAGCGTAAAATAGCTCGGTATAACACAGAAAATCTTTAACCCATCACCAGACGACATTATTTGAGACTGGTCCAAATCAAAAGAAGCTGCAGACGATCTTTCAAATTTAATTTTGAAAACATGTGCCAAACAAGAGAGAAAACTTTATGAGAAAAGTAGAAATTGCTTGTCACAAGCAATTTCTCCTTTTCTCACGATGTTTGCTATAACTATTTCACTTAGGGGCATCAAAAAGCATGATTTTACAAGGGTGGGTTAAATGAATGATGACTAAATTGACCCAGGGAAGAATTTCGGACAAGGCCAAACCTGACGATGTTTAAACCAGACAGACTTATGCAAGACTCAGTACCTATAATTATCTACTCGCTAGTTTATTTATCTTTCCATTCATGGGTTTTAAGCCTGGTTTATTTCTGACATCACACTGACTTTGAATTGACCTACCAACGACTTTAGTGTGGCTTTTTTACGGTGAATGAAGTATTTGTAACCCCTCACAAGAAAAGGGACCGTTTGTGCATTCCGGGGTTAGTCCGTCAGAGGTCAACCAGAGATCGCGTTACGGCATTATATAAATCTACATTTCTAGATCCAGAAACTTTGAGGTCCCGGGTACGATCCCCGACGGCGGCACTCATCCTTTTCGACTATTTGTCTCTCACCAATGGGTCGATAACCGTAGACCTATGTGGGATAGCAGCTGGAGGCTAGGAAAGGATGTAATGGTAGTACTGGTGTGAGAAATACCAGGATTCCATTGTTAGGTTCTCCAGCCGCCGCGATATAACTGAAAGATTGTTGAAAGCGGCGTAAAACCCATTCCAAACAAACAAACCAAGCAGTCTGACATGGGTCAATACCTACTTTCCCCTTTCAAGAAGGTACTATTTCGCGTGATAGATCATATTTCATTACACTAATGAAAAATGGTCATATTTCATATCACAAACGATCGTGAAAGCTTATGTAATTTGCTTTCACGAAAATATACAATCATATTTTCGATAGATTAATGATGAACTTCTTATTCTTTTGAATAAGAGAAAATCTTCCTGTTGAATAAAACAAACTTTCAAAAACGTAACTCCTGCATTATTGCCTGTCAATCAAATAATCTGTCAGTGAACTTTGATCTCCATCATAGATCGTCATTAATATGATCTTTTTTGTTGGTATGGCGACTTAAACATCGTAACTACAGCCTTTCAGGCTGTAGTTACGACGTTTAGGACGCAAACTGACCACTCTTCATTTTGTTACATGTTACTGGCCATAAACTTTGAAAATAACGCCGTTTAAAATTGAAATGTAACTTCCTGTCGGAGCTTAGGGGGCGTGGCCAGCAATCTGTTTATTTCAAGAGGTTGTTGTCTTAAAATTCATCAGCAACTTATCACATCAAAGCCAACTCGCCAATTTTTCCATGCCCTTGGTCCATTAAAAGGTTAGATATATCCATCAAACGCTCCCTTTTAAGACATAAATTGAAGTTGAAACCTCAGATAATTGGATGTTTGGTTCAAAGAATGTGGGGCCAATTGGTCGTAATGACCATGTGATTATCCAGTGCCCTGTGGGGTTTTCGGGGTCAGGTTGCCGGCAAGAAAATCTGAAGTCAGCTTATTTCATTTTTAGTGCCTATATTCACTCTTATTTTTCTCGTGCTTGCAAGCGAAATACCACTAGAAACATTTCAAGAAAAATAATTTTCATTTTTGGTCACGAAAGCATCTTTTTAATAGCCATAACATAATATTTTCGCTAAATTGTAATGATTGAATATTCATGTAAAATGTTTTCTTTCACATCATTACAAATCAAAGAAAAGTTTTCACCCAAAAATTCACATCATACATGTAGTGTGTAAAATACTTATATGCTGGATTGAACGAAAGAGGTTAAATGTAGACACGAAAATACAAATACATGTAAACTAATTTTGGGTTGTAGTGAATTGCAAATATAATTACACTGCCCCCGAGAACTTCACACGGGTTCTATCATGCTGCTTCTCCACCTAATACACACATAAAAGCACTTGCTTGATGGTTCCTCGGTTACAAACTCTATCACGAAAAAAGAAGGGTATCGAGCAGAAACACATCTTGATGTTACGCATTTCACGACCTGCGATCTGTGCCTTAATTCATTACCACCCAGTGACGCTTTTTGACGCCTTCAAGAAGAAAAAAAACAACAAAAAATACTTTATAAACACATTGAATTTTCTGAAGAAATTTGCGTGTTACATACATTTCCTTCATTATCCACGAAGTTTTCTACCTAAAAAGACAAAGATTTCTAAAATTCTATCGGCTAAAAATTCCGGTCTACATTTTTTTTTTAATTTGAACCTGTCTAAACTTTTACTTTCTGGTAATAGGTTACGCAGATTATGAGAGAAACATTTTGGCTCTAGGTTTTCAAATTTCCAAATTTCTAACTATAATGGTTTCAAACATTCGGTAGAATGTGATAAAGCTGTTTTCGTATTGAAAATGACTGTTCATAACTTTAAATAAAAAATAGAAAAAAGAAGTAAAAGTACTTGGCGTTACGAGACGCCAAATAATTCAAAGAAGTTCTACCCGAATGGAATCGGAATTCATCGGGTAAAAACGTTACCAGTCGATTACACCGAACATTGTCATATTTGTAGTTTACAGGACGAATTAATTACGTCATTGGCTTCCGCCAGCGATTCCGTCGTTATCGACATTACCCGAAGATTAACGACCTTATCCGATCAATTCCGATATTTCAAAGTACAACACAGGGAATATGTTACGTTAAATTCAATTCTTAGTGAATTTAATAGCTTTATCACGAAGAAAGAATATTTATCGTGAAAATGACATTACTAACTATTGGAAAAGCATTTAATTTTCCTATATCAATTTTTCGTGAAATTTTGTTTAAGAGGCGCTTTAACCGTATTTGTTGAAAAGTTAAGCATAAATTAAAGGTCCCCCGAGTTATGGTTGATTTTTTAGATTGAAATACGGCTAAAACGGTGGCGTATTGGAATGGTATGACGAATTTACAATTGCACTGGTTGTTTAATCTCTTTTCATTTTCATTTGGCCCATCTCACGGGTCAGTCAAAGAAAAAATCGACAGTTCATTCATTTAGACCCGAAGTGAACTTTGAAATCCATCATTGATCCCCGTTTATGTTAAGTATTTTAGTTGGTTTCGTGGCTTAAACGTCGTAACTAAAGTTTATTCTGTTTGTAGCTACGTCTTTTAAGTCTACCAACCGACGATTTTACTGTTTTGTTACTGAAAAATAACGCTGTCGGAGTCCGGGGGCATGACCATCGGGGTCAGTGGGCGTGGCCATCGGGATCAGTGGTTGTGACCAACGATCTATCAATTGGCAGCATTGGATCGAAAAACAAATATCGGTTTTCAGACGAGTACAAAACTATAATTCAGATTACCTCCCTTTCACTAGCAATAGGGATAAACCACATTAGAGCAATGTTCTTTCGTCATTGTCAACAATGGTTTTCAAACCCTTTTCCTTAGGTTTAAACATATTCATTTTACATCAATTGGGAAACAAGTTCCTCGAGCTTAGATTAATCCCTCTCAATTCTGCTTCCTGGAGAAAACACCAGTACTTGCGCCGATAACATGACCCTTGACAGAACCAAGATCGATAGCAGCTCCCGGGAATCGAACTCGGTACCCTTTAATCGGAAAGCCGACGCTCCACCTCTCGACCATTGACACCTTTTTCTTGATGACCGTAAAAAGTAGGGATAATATGATCTTGTTATGAAAGGGAAAAAAAGAAAACTCTATCTTTCTTTTAAGCTGCAATGTGTATGATAATTTTAAAGTTAAAGGGAACATTAATTTTTTGCAAGTTGCTTATTTTTATTAACCCATCCCCACTCAGTGACAAGGAAAAGAGCTTTTGAAAACATTGTAGAAAATGAAGAAATTGCTTGTGACAAGCAATTTCTTCATTATCCACAATGTTTTCCTTCCCAAAAGTAAAAAAAAAAAAAAAAAAAACTTTAAATTGTCGTCTGTACCTCCTTTCAATTTCGACCAGTCTTAAATATTTTCGTCTGGTAATGGTTTAAATTTGACCAGTCGACACTAATTGGGCCCGTTCAAATTAAAGATGTTGCAGACAACAATTCCAACTGCATTTGAACTAAAATTTAGGCCTCACATAGGATAGGAAGCATTATGACAAATGGAATATTTGCAAACTCTCATTTTCTTTCAATGTTATTTTCATCTTTCTTCGGCGCATAAAAATGCGAAGATACTTGGTTTATTATCCAGATATACCAACGTGAAATTGATTTATTCAAATGCTTTCTGGGTATCGCCAATACTAGGCTAGAGCTCTGAATACTTTGCATAGGGGCATACGCCCGTGACCAGTGGTGCAGCCGGGATTCAAACATGGAACCTTCGACGGATTACAAGTCTGTAGTTCTAACCTCTAAGCCACGCAGAACTCATGAACATTAGGTAATGGGTTAATCCGGTGATGAAAATATAAGAACTGTATCGAGCGAATGGCCGGGAGCATTACCTCGTATTGAGTTGTAATATCATACTATTCGTCTTTGAATTGCCAAAACCTCTTTACTCTTTCCCGTCTTTTGAAATCTTAGACTGGTCCAAAATTGAAAGAGGTTACATATAACTATGAAAATTTAAGAATGAAAAGAAAGCTGCAGTTTGAAATGAAACCTTCCTTTGTGGAAAAAGGAGAAATTGCCTGTTACAAACAATTTCTCCCTTTTTCACAATGTTTTCTATATATAAAAATCAAAGCGACGTAAAATCCTGGGTTTATATATGAAAGGTTAACCCAACTCAAACATAATTCTGGACATCTTAAAAGATGGCGACCACGATTCTAAGTTTGTGACATTTAGAATTATTGTTTTCTGGGATAAAGAAAACATGGTCTGTATTGAAAAATCTTTTAAAAATATTTTTTTCATTTTCAAAAGGGCTTTCGAAGCATCTTTTTTATGGATTATGTTGGAATGGGGTAAACACTGCTCTTAACGAACAGTTTTTACAATGATGTAATAAGGCTAATTTGAGCAACTTGCTCTTTCAGCCTTTAAAATAACAAGGTTTATTATGGAAGGTAATTAAAAATACAAAATACGATACCTTGTCGCTCATTCCCTGGTCTTTCATGTAGAAAAGGAGTTGTGATGTCAATTTACGCTTTGACAAGCATGTTTACCTTTGAATCGTATGTAAGACATGCATTTAAATTGTGTAAGAACATGCTTTAAATATCAGATGGCAGATCAAAAGGCCACTTTCGTACCGAAGACGGAAATATTTCATTTGCAAGGCGATCCAATCCATTTTTCCTGTGGAGCCAACATTGGGGAAAGTAGAAACTGTCTAGAGACACTCCTCCCGACACGTTACCAAAAATTATTTTTCCCTGATATGTTATCGTTGAAAGACCAAAACCTTGTAAATCTAGGTGGAATCAGCTGAAGTTATAAGGGTTTGGTCTCTCAAACAACCGCATATGTGTGTCTCTTCATAGTAATGCTGATCGGTGTCTAGGAGATCCAATCAGTCAAGCCTGCAGCCTTGAATATCTACCAATAAACAAGCACTTACCAATATTTTTAGACTGTTCCTAAATTCTAGGAAATTACAGAAACTTTCGTCAGTTGTCGCAAAGAGTACTGGCCGATCCAGGGTTCGAACCCAGGACCCCATGGTTGAGAGTACATCTTGGGGAAGGGGGGTCAAACACCGCCCCCTTCTTTCGCATTCCTAATGCATTTACCTATTCAACAACTTTACTTATTACCTGAGCAAAAAGTGCTAGATGAACTATTCTGATCGGTCATTGTCCGTTGTCCGTCCTTCCATCTGTCAGTCCGTCCACAATTTAATTAAAAATCTACTCCTCCAAAACCAGCAGGCTAATCACCCCGAAACTTTGCAGGGGTGTTCCTTGCGTGAAGCTTTACTACAGAAGTTGTTAAAAGAATTTAATTCCTTGAAAAACCCTTATTGCTGTGACATTTGAAAACGGACATTTTTCGTAAATCTTTGGAAAACATTTCTTCAGAAAATTCAAGGCCAAGGGCATTAATATTTTATATAATAGCATAATCACGTGGTTCTCTACCAAATTTTCAAAAATCATACCCCTTGGTCAAAAATGGTTCAGGCCCCGAGGTTCAAAGTTGGAAAAATGACCAATTACAGCATGTTCATATACCTGTACCTTTATCTGGTATAATGCATTCATACTTCACATATAGCATAACCAAATGGTCCTCTACCAAATTCTCCTGAATTATAGTTCTCGGTTCAAATTAGCTCCATCAAGAGAAAAACACTCAATGATAGCAAGTTCAAAAGTCTTGTCCTCCTAAGAAATAAGGCTTAAGGCATTCATATTTACTGCGTAGCATCACCAGATGATTTTTTTTACTGTGTTACGAGACAATATACTCATGGGGTAAAAAATCTCCCTAGCCTAGGTAAAAGGTGTAATGCATTCAATTATTACCAGGGATGCCAAAATTGTACCCAAATGAGTATAAAATGGCCCTGCTCTAGAAGTCCAAAGTTTTAAAAATACTCAATAAGCGTAAGTTTAGATTCTCCTCTAAACTCATGACCAGATTCCAAAGACTGGTCCAAAATGAAAGTAGTATTGGCAATTCAAATTGGATTGATATTAAAATATAAGTAGCTTTTCGGGTAGAAAAAAAATGTGGGAAATCGTTGGTAACCGCTAAATCCATTGAATGCCTATGCCATAAAAAGTAGTTCTGGTGTATTTTAAGAATATTACAAACTCTATTCAAATTTTGGTGAACTGTTTCCACAGTATGCTATTTAACCCTTTCCAACTCAACTCCGCTTCCTAAGCATCTCAAGAAGACATCTTTGGAAAACATTGTGGACAATGAAAAAAATGTTTTTAACAAGCAATTTCTTCAATGTCCACAATGTTTTCTACCAAATTTCACCAACATGAAATTGTCATCTGCAACGTATTTTAATTTGTCCAGTCTAAGATTTCGTCATGTTGTAATGGGTTAACTCCTGGGTTACTTTAACCTCGTTTATTTATCATGATAATCTTTTGCAAAGAGGATTGCTTACCAAACCATGCTTAGCTAGCTTACAGTACTTTCAGTACTTTGATTTACTTTCCCATAGGGTCGTAAAAAAGTCTCGGGGTAAAGAGTGCGCAATCTTCGAGTAAAACTTGCACTTACGGTTTGAAGGTTTGGGGAATCCCAAAGGACGTCGGGTTTCGTTAGAACTTCAATGAAATCTTCTTTGAAGAGTTGTAGAGTTTTCAATGAACATCACAACTCTATCAGCAAATTATTTTACTTTCGAATGTTTCTCGTTAACCCGCCCTTTGATGAGTGTTTTTTATGGCTAGCTTTATTTCCTGATGCATATAAGATAACGCAGTCATGGCAGACAGTTTCTCCGTTCTCTGTTGACTTTGACAACTTGGTTCAACCCTTTTCCACACAATTCCAGTTTTACGCCACAAAGAAAAAAAAAAAAAAAAAAAAAACACTTTTGAATTAAATTGGGGAAATTGAAGAAACTGATTATTACAAGAATTTTTTTCATTATCCATTTTCCATTCAAATTGCAACGTCTTTGAATTTAGACCACTATGAAAATAATTTCGTCGTCTGGCAAGGGTTACCCCTTACCATCTAATCTATTTTTATCGCAGAAAAGAAATATTTTTGAAAGGAGAAAAATGACAGGTATCCTATTTTTCTATATATAAGAGTATTTCCATTTCCCGTTCTTTCTTGTTTCAGTTTGTCGTTTTATATACATATATTTCTTGTTTCAAATGTATACAACTGCTCTGGAATATTTAAAAATGCACCGATGCGGTTTCTAATGACGTATGTGAAGAGCGGCCAACACGTTTTGGTATTATTCTAAGAAGATATATTTTATACAAGTGCATTAGCGTTAAACTCGTTTCACCCTAAATATGGACTTTATGGCCTTTTCTTACTGCGTCATCTCGGATAAGAAATATTGGAATATTTGATTCTATTTGGGTACAGCAGTTCATAGCTTGTATCAATAGCACGCAGTGACCCCGTCCAATACAATTCTAATAAAACTAATCACAGAGCATTGCATTTGAAGATATGTCGTCGGGTTAATTCTAAAACCTCGTAAACCGAGTTGAAACCGAGCTGTAGATACGAGCTTTTAAAATCAAATCGATTATATAGCTCTGTTCCATGTGGCAAGACCCTTGACCAGTGTAAATACAACAACAACAAAAAAGTTGTAGATGATAATGTAACCCTGTTCTGTATTGCTAAAAAGTTTAGACCTATCCAAACACAAACGTTTTGAAGACGAAATTTAAAGTCGACTTTATTTGAAAAGATAGATATTCAGTAGGGTAGAAAAAATGTGGAAATCGCTTTAAACACAATATTTGACAATATTTTTCAAATATGAAAGACACAGGCATGTAAAATATTGGATTTGAAGAGGAAAGATTTAAAATCGTTTCCAGTTTAAAAGAAAACGAAATATATATGGGAGAATGGTATTGGTAAAAATGAGAAATTTTGTTATTTACCTTCTAGTAAAATATATACATTCCACACAGACAAATCGTCAGAAAAAAATATGATATTTTCAAATATGGTTCCATATATGTTAGTCCAAGACGATGTCATTTTCATTCTATATATGACGTCATAATACAAATAAACGTAATCAGAATGGTATAGGAGAAGGAAAATACTTGTAGAAATAAAGATTTTTTTTTCTTATTATTTCTTTAAAACTACCAACCCCCAACAGTTATATGATATATGGAACGATAAAACATCTTGTATTTGCTTCTCGCTGCGGTATATAATAAATGGAACGATTGCGATGCAACTTCTTGATTGATTGATTAATTGATTCGGGTTTAACGCCACTTTTAATAGTATTTCAGTCATATCGTGGTGGCTGGAGCACCTAACAATGGATTCCTGGTATTTCTCACACCAGTATTACCACTACATCCTTTCCTAGCCTCCAGCTGCTATCTCACTTAGATTTACGATTATCCATCAGTTGGTGAGAGACAAGTATCGGGAAGGATATGTGCCGCCACCGTGGATCGAACACCACATATTGAATTTGCTTGTCTCGCTGCGGAGGAAAACTTGATATTCCACTCGACCGTCGGCCTCGTGAAATATTAAAATTTCCTCCACAGCTCAAAACAAATACACTATATTCTATCCCTATCCTAACATAATATTCCCTGTGTATTTTAATTGCTTTCTAATAAACATCTTACCAGAACACTGGTGGAGCAGCAAGAAGGTTTTAAATCGCTCAGAGCCGATTTTGCTCTGGATTGAATATTCGACTTGAGTTAGTTTTGGCAAAGAGAAATGGAAAATCGATATTACTTCAGATTTTGGAAAGAGTATTTTAAAACTTGTAACAGATTGCAAGCTGCCGGGGTGTGATTTTCGTTCGTTTTGGCAAAAAAAGTTTGTTTAGCCATTTTGTTATCAATTTATCTTTATGAAAGATTGAAATATTGAAACATCTTGCCGGTACGTTGAATGCTTAATCTAAAACCTTAAACTCTTAACAAAATATTTTCCATTTTTTTTTCCTGGGAGGAGGAGGGGGGGGGCGTAAAAAGAGGGAACTGTGTGGGAATGGATTAAGTCGCAGAAAGCATTCGGTCTAATTTGCAAGCATGTGTAGTCTCATTTTGCTTTACACATTTCAACATAATCCCGATTTTAGAACCTCCAAGAAAGAGTTTGAGAGAACAATGAAGAGAATGGATATATTGATTGTCGCTACAAGTAATTTCTTCATTATCTACATAGTTTTCTGAATAGAAAGACGGAAATATAGAAAATTTATCAACTTAAAACTTCAATTTTGAGGATTCTAAATTTGTCTCGCCTGGAAATAGTTTTAGAGCGACATATGAGTAAAGTGTTAAAAGAATAACTTAACTCGGGAAAATAAAGCTTTCCCAACAACAGTCTCCGAAAAATGATTTGATAAAAGCGGTAAATAGCATATGGTGTGACATCTTCGTGATATAAACAGTTGAATAAACAACATCACACACACACAAAAAAAAACAAGAAAAAAGAAAAAAACATCTCTCTTTTTTTTTTTTATTTCTATTGCGTTTTTTCCCCGAAAATCAGAATGATAAATGACGTGCGACATTCTAATCATTCATTTTATTATAATAATTTGTTTATTTATTTTATTTATTATATAATTTTGCTGAATGAAAATGCACCGAGAGAGCATGACACAATTCACTTCTAACGAACTAGTTTATAATTTTATGTAATCTGTGAGAGACTTAGTTACGACATTTTGGCAATCCACTGACGGCTTTGTTTTCCGGTGCGTTGGATGATGTTCATTTGTACGCAAAATTGTCTTATTCCTAATTGAATAACGTCAGTAGGTGGCCAAAACATCGTAACTACAGTTCGTTCAAGCTGTCGTGAGGAACTTTTGTTCCAATTTACTATAAGCTTATTAATTTGAATTTCACAGAAAGAACAACTAGATGGACAATTTGATAGAAGTTTACTTTTCGCTTTAACCCATACCCATACAATAACGCGTTTCAACCCCCTCCTAGAAAAGAGCTTATGAAAACGTTGTGGAAGATGAAGAAAATGCATTGTATAAGTAATTTCTTCATTAAGCAATTTCTTTATTATCTACAAAGTTTTCTATCTCAAAAGACGAACAACTTAGAAATTTCATCCACTAAAAAGCGTTGTATGCAATATGATTGAACTTTTATGGGTCTAAAAGTGTCTTATGTTGTTATGGGTTCATAATCTCAAAGACATTAAAACATGCACAAGAAGATGTACTGCGAAAATATACGTTGCAAGAAATCGTAAAAGTCTTTCATTTAATTAATTAAAAAAACAAATTACTCCGTGATTATCTTTAATTATGTATTAAACGAGACTAAAAAGTAAGACAGAAGTCCGTTAAAACGGAGAATTATCATTCAGTTTTGTCGGTGGTCGACGACCAGAACGCCGTAACTACAGCTTCTACAAGCTGTAGTTACGACGTTTTTGTCACACATGCTCTTTAAATACTTCACAACATGCTGTGATAATAGTCTATGATTAAGATGAACGTAGTTTTTTAACTAACTTTGATGCCTTTTATCTCTTTCTGCATGTTAATCGCACATAACTAACCTGATCAATGGAAGTGAAATTACTTCAAGTCATTTATTGCTTGATACTGACTAACCTCATTTCACCCCAGCCGTGCATAAAAAGGACTTCTGGAAATTCTGAGAAAAAGGTGAAACGCCGGTGTGGGACTATGTACAATTTTCCCTCAGCCAAAAAGTCTATTCTTTAGTGTATTTTAGATTGTAGCCTTTTCACCAATTGGTAAATTTATTCGATCCAAATAAGATATTAATTCTCAAATAGGATCTTACCCCCCCCCCTCTTTTCATGGCAAACGGTGTGTTTGAAACCCGACCAAACATAGAAAGAGAAAGACGGTCAAACGGCAAAACAGAAAACTGCATCAATGGTTTATGCTCTTTTGACGGAAGGGGGGGTGTCATGAAACGTTGTGCTAGCTGCCCTTTTCTACTAAACTGCATTTACAAACGAGCTAAAGGGATTAATTTGCATTTTAGTACAATTTAAAAAAGCTCGCGTTTTTTCTGTTTAAAATGACCGTGGTAACATCTTTAGATTCGATTTAAATTGTTATTTCTAACAAAAATTATATACCATTTGGAAACGATAGGAATTTCACTTTAGTCACTACATCAGAAAATGGTCCTGCCTTAGAAATTTGTAAATTTTCGAACATTTATGAAGTTTGATAATAATAATAATAATATTGATGATAAAGAAATACTTTGACCCATGACCAGATGACAAAATTTTAGTCTGGTTTAGATTCAAAGAAGTTACATATTGCAACTTTGAATTTGTGAAAATTTTAAAATTCTTTCTCTTTTTTAGGGTGAAAACATTGTGTATAAAGAAGAAATTGCTCATGACAAGCAATTTCTTCATTATGCTTATTTTTTCCTAAAATTATTTGTTCAGTGGAGTGAAAAAATGGGATGATGTGGGAATGGGTTTGTTAGCAACTAGTATTTTGCTCAGATTCGCCGCACTTTTCAAACACTCACCACGCAACATACTGTCATGTTGCTTTAGGTACGTAAGACGATGTTGGATGTAGCTTTTACAAGTTGCAGTTACGACGTTTATTTTACCAACCATTTTACGATTTTTTCATGTTTCTGGTCATATTTTTGACTTGGTTTAATCCTTTCTTGTACAAACACGGTATTTCACGTTTCTATGATTTTATACTGGGGAAAACGCTGTGGAAAAAGAAGAAATTGCTTGTAACATACCAACTAGGATGGTTTGATTTTCAATTGCATCAAATTTCTATAGTCGTCTCCGATCTCTTTCAATTTGGACCATTTAAAAAAAAAAAAATGGGAAACGGTTAATATCTAATTGGAACTTCCTGTCGGAGCTCTGGTGGGCGTGGCCGGCGATACAATATTTACCTCTGTACGAAGGATATCGTGCTTTCACATCCATCCTTTCAAATTAACACCTCTGCTAAAATAATAATTGTAATAATATTGATAATATTGACAGAAAATAAAAACAAAAAGGAAAGAAACTCTACTTTTTGAACAACACGGCTCGAGTTGAAATCTTCCTTTACATCAGTGCTGCTGACGGGAGGGGTACAGATGTCAAATTTGTAACATATGTACAGAGTTTTCATTTTTCGCCTCATCAGTGAAATCAGTGGGGTGCTGAGCCGTTTTATCAAACGACAAATAGTTTAACCTTTATATACTCTCGAAACGGGAAGATGTTAAATTAGGAATTAAAAGTTGAGAATCGTAACTTATGCGAAAATCTTCTTCTGGTCTGTGACTATTGTGGGCGAAACGTGCTACATGTTTAACCCTTGTCATGCTGGCCCCGGGATATTCCTGCTTCGACAATGGCTTTGGCAGGTGTATAGACTAAGATAAGCCTGCACTACCTGCTAGTTGATGTTGTTTTGAGAGAAGTTTTTAACACAAGATCGATCTGATTATGTCAAAATTCTCAAATATAGCGAAGAGAGGAAAAATATTTATCAGGACAAGAGTTATTTTTCAAGAAAAGCGTAGAAATTAATGCCGACTGTATATGTAGGAGTTAAAACGATCTTACAAACCCTACGTTTTCAGGTACCCACTTGGAGCTTCGATTAAGATCATTCTATATAAGACCGTTGCATTTATAATTTAAACAATTTCAAGAACCCTGTCATAAGATCCATTAATTTGTTGTCCGAAAATAAAAAAGAAAGATGCGCATTAGACTAAGTTTGGTCTATCTATAGAAATTAACCATTTCCCGTTCAATCCCTGGTTTTTTCGTCCCTGTGTTTTTATGCTTGAGAAAACATTGTTGAAAAAGAAGAAATTGCTTGTAACAAGAAATTTCCTCTTATTCCGCAATATTTTCTACCATATTGAATGATTATTTCCATTAAAATCCATTATATCGTGTCGGCTGCAAATCCTTTGAATTTGGACAGGTCTGAAATTTTCCAAAAACAGGAAAGGGGTTGAAGTATGGGGGAAATTCGTTGAACCCAGTGAAGTTTAAACAATTTATTTTTCAAGAGTCCCGATTCGTTTTACATCTGCCTTGAAATGGCACATGGTTTTGTGTACATTTCACACCATCAGTCAGCTGTTCTTGCCAATATAAAGGTTTAATGGCGCGTGACTCAATTTTGTCCCGATGGGGCCACGCAGCCATTTAAATCACCCCAGTACCCCCTCCCCGATCTTGTTTTTGTAATTAGAATATGAAAAGTACCGTTAAAAATATTTTGATTGGGGCCGAGATGTATCTGGGACGAGGTGAATTGTAACCAGATGAGCTGAAACCCTTACCTTTACGGTGGCTACCTAAATGCTTAGAAAGACATAAACTGGTCCGTGGTCTGTCATCTTAATCAGAGGCTGGCATCAACCCTTTCCTTTTCAATCAATGGTATTTACGTCCCTGTGTTTTTTATAGTTTGGAAAACATTGTAGAAAAAGTAGGAATTGCTTGTAACAATTCCTACATTTTCCACTATATTTTCTAACTTATTGAATGAGTATTCTTCAAATAAAATCATCTTTAAATTGTCGTCTGCGAAACCCTTAAAATTTTGTAAAACAGGAAAGCTTCAATAGTTGTTGTTTCTGTGTACCATTCCTAAACCCATTACCAAACGACAGTTTTACGCTGATCATAATTGAAAGAAGTTGCAGACGACAATTTACAGTTGATGAAATTCTAAAGATCTTTCTTCCTTTTTGGGTAGAATACATTGTGTAAAAAAAATTGTAGCAAGCAATTTCTTCTTTTTTCGACAACGTTTCTAAAGCTTTCATACGGGGCGTGAGAATCGAATCATTTGTGAATTTGTTAGCCTTTTGGTCAATTATGCTCAGGGGGGGGGGGCGTTAAAGTTATTTTCAAGCAGATAATTCCCCCCCCCCATTTCCCCCTCAAAACCCCAAACCAAATAATAATGTGTAAGTCGCCATAATCGGTGTTGTACATTTTATAAAAAACTAAAATTTGGCGTACCTCTCCTGAAAACAAACCGTAATGGATCTGCGAAATTCCGTAAGTACAACTGGAGTATAGCTGTATTTACGAAATTTCGCTCGCCTAACGTACAAATAAACTTAAATTTACAGTTTTTATAAAATTTTCATCATGAAATTCGTCTCTAGTTATACACGTTTATACATTAACCATAAATCTTTTCATCGAGGACTAAGGGAACAAAAACATAATTTGCATATCTTGTGATATTTGAGACTGCAATCTGTTGACCGATAAATACACTGTATTGACAAAAATCTTGTAAATGTTTTATTGTGACACACAATTCGTCTAAGTCAGTCCGGCACTCAAGTTGCCATTATTACCGATACAAAACCCAAATCAATCATTGGGTATGAAAACAGCATTCATTTCCACCCTTGATGTATTCAGTGAAATCTTGACTAAGTGTTAACTCATTCCCACACAATGACGCTTTTTGACGCCATCAAGATGAAACGCTTTGAAAAACATTGTCGAAAATGATTTTGCAAAATATCCCATATGACGTCATAAATGACATCGGAGTAAACGTTGAATAAATTACTTTATCAATCTGCGAGCCACTAGATTATGTTCGAATCCATGGCGATGCACTTATAGTCCTTTTTTAATGGCATCGCTTTCTTTCATAGTAATATTAGAAATTTACAGGCATTCAACACATGTTTGAAAGAATAGCACATTTTTCTCGAAAATGATTGGGTTCGGTTGTTTATATTTTCCCAATTCTATTGGTTACATACCGACAAATTATAATATGTACAATTGGAATTGTAGGGTTTTAAGAGATTTTTCCACATACCTTCTATCGGTTACCTATACCCTTAATTCAGTGCAGTTAAAGGTGGATATTACATGTAATGTTTATTGTGACGGATTGCTTTTTTGTTTTGTTTTTCTCTTTTCTTTTTCTCGCTATATTTTCATTCCAATTTATATATCATTTGAAAACAATATTCTGACAACAACTAGATTAACGAAAATCAGAGACCGATTATAAAAATACAATATGACTTTTCATTGAAAATGCAATGGATTGTTTGACAGTCACATGACGAGTCTGTTTAAACTGAAGTGTTAGATCAACCGTTCGACGCATCATGGAATGAAAATGAATTAAGATAAATCAAGGGTATAGGTCGCACGCTCCAACATGAAAAACAAAGCTATTGTGGCGTCACCTAGATCTTTATTCGCTAGTCGATTATCGTTTCTGTAAAGCCTGGCTCAAAACTGCCTTAAGAGACTATAATGATACAGGTAATTACGTTAACTTTTCCGATGTTACTTAATTCATGGTGCTGGTTGTTTCCCTTAGGTCACTTTATTTTTATCCCGTTGTATTTTGGTAATATGCAATTGAGGTCATGTGGTGTCGATATCCGCATGGCGCGAATTCCAAAAGTAATACGTGATTCCACTGAACCTTTACTTGATACCTACAAAAAGCCACTTTCACCAATGAAATAACCATTTAGACACTATCTGGTTCATAGTATGTATCTAACGCAAGTATTTTTTATGGAGGTATTTCGATAAATTCTCCTTCCTTTGTTTTTCAAAGATATTGAAAACCCCTTTCTTACGGAATGCCATTCGGACCATCGCGTTATTCTGTGCATCGAGAGGCACGAGAAGGATGCGGTGAGTACACAAGATAACTAGAATACGAAGGGGAATCATAATACCACACTCACAATGAGACAACAACAGTATGGCCACGAGAATACGAGAACAGCAGGATACGATGGTGATAGTACAAAATTTTATCGTATTCTCACAGTCGTACTATCGTGTTGTCGTTGCCGTTAAACAGTCCTGCACTCGTGTTCCTTTAGTCGTGCTCTCGTATTCTTGTATTCTCGTGTTCGAACTCCCGTGTCGTCGAAATTTTACTGTCAAGCTCTCATTTATTCGTTGCGATAGGTTTGATCACCATTTCATTCAATAAATTTACCAATCCCTGCCCCCGCCAACTGACCACATTGGGCCCGCACACTGACACCGACAAGATGCCTCGCTTCGATTTTGAATAGCGATATTTTGCAAAATTCATGGCCAGTAGCATGTAACTTAAAGTAGAATTTTTGGTTGGCTGACTAAACGTCATAACTACAGCTTGAATAAGTCGTAAAATCAACAAAAAATCTATAAAAATGGCGGCCAATGTCGGAGTTCAAAATTCAATTCTAGTCTATATGAATTATTACATTGGTCGACAGGTTATTTGCATGACAGTCGCGATTGGCCAATTCATAATTTGATGTGATGCATAGTTATCTCAAATTCTTGATTTAGTTATATAACTTAGAAAAAACAATTTATCCGCACAAGATTAAAAATTCTAGAAACTAGCCAACTCAGCGCGAGATTGAAAAATCTGATGGTTAAAACACAGCCTGCTTAACCACAAGAATGAGATTTACTTTCTACAAGCCGTGTTACATTTACCAAGAAATCACGAGCTATTTCCCTTATACTGGAATTGAATTTATCTTTATAAACAATTCATTCCGAGAAATAATCCCCAAAAAAGCATGGTGTTTGAGCGTCTCAGAAAATGTCCAACGCAATGATCAGATAAGATCTCTAGCCTTTATAGATCCAAGGTTACCTTTCTAACCTTTTTAAAACCATTGCCAGACGACACAAGTCAGTGGAAATTGGCGGATATGGGTTATCAATCAAAGAATCAATCAACCAATCAAATCATTCCTTTAGACTCCGGATATTCATCCAGTTCCCTTGTCATTAGATTTGGCGGATCGCGATGTCAATCAAAGAATCAATTGACCAATCGAATAATTCCTTTAGACTCCGGAAATGATGATCACTCTTGTCATCCAATTTGTCGGATTTCGGCGGTCAATCAAAATTCAATTGACCAATCAAATAATTTTTCTGACTAGGAGTAGACTTCGAACTCCGGCTTTGGTCGACATTTATGTTTTTTTTTCTTTTGGGATGGCGACTCAAACGATGTAACTACAGCTTATTCAAGCTGTAGTTACGGCGTTTATGTCGTCAACCAACCATTTTATTTCCCATATATTTTGCGTCAAGTCTAATTTATAAAATGTATACAAAATAATCCATCTCTTTATAAAAAGGTCTAAGATGTTGAATTGCTTTTTTCAAGTGCGCTATAGTAATAATACTAGTGGTGCTTTCGTTTCGTAGTTTAATTATAAGTTTGTTGACATTGCTGTAAACACTTATAGAGCACGCTGTATTAATCTGATAACGATTCTCATTCCCTTTTCTTTTTCAACAACTACCAGAGTTTTATATGGAGTTGACATCAGAATTTCGAAGGTCATCTTTTTTTCTAAACCTCTGTGACTTTTGGCATGCCCATAGGAAAAGGGATTGGGTGTGTTTGTGTGTGTGTGGGGGGGGGCAAAAATGGAAAAATTACACATCATTTTCTGGTGATTTCTGAAATACCACTAAGAAAATTTCCATCTGCCTAAGTTAGCAACTCTCCCCTATTTTAAAATATCCCCAAATAAGCCACCCCGTGTTTTTATGGACATCGTTGGTGCTCATTTGAAACGTCTCTACGAGTAAATTCGATTGTGTACCTGCAACAATTTTTTTTCTTTCTTTTTTTTTCTAGAAAGAATTTTTGTTTACCATTTCTGAACCTAACAGGTATTTAGACTACCAATATGAAGGAATTTGTTTCTTAAACGGACATGTGTCTGATATCGTCGGTGTAATTTTGAAACCTCGTAACTACAGCTTTAATCAAGCTGTAGTTACGAGGTTTCAGAATTACACCGACGATATCCACTTTTTCTGTCTATGATTATATTGTAAAGTGTAAGGCAATTGAATTAAAGCAAGATTGGCCTGATTATGGAGAAAAAAAGTACCTCATTTTCTAAGTATCCATTGTTAAGTACACTGATTTGATAAGTAGGCCCTTCTAGATACTTAATACAACTCTTTCATTATTAGTTAGTATTTCCTTATTAAGCTGGTTATCTATAAGAAGACAGTAGTTTTTTTAGAAATATATGCTTACGTATCGACTTAAACAACTCAAATCCCGTGATTTAAAGTTTAACGTAAGGCCACATTTAACATCGACATAGGGCCATATTTGAAGGTGACACAGGGCCTAAATTGAAATTGACACAGGGCCATATTTGAAATTGACCCAGGGCCAAAATTGAAATTGACATAGGGCCATATTTAACATTGACCTAGGGCCACATTTTACAATGTGAAATATATATATATAAAAATCCTCTCCTTTAAAGCTAGGCTTAAGGTAAAAGTATTCTTGGAAAAATGTCGACGGATCGCCGGTGTCAATCAAAATACTGATTGACCAATCAAATCATTTATTTAGACAGGAAACGAGGTGTTAGCGTCCGACTTGTATGTATAACATTTTCGATTAAAGGCAAATTACATGCTGCAGAATAAATTGTATTCTTTGACGTTGAGACCGCCTACCAACATGTTTATTGCCCTCGCCATATATCACATTCGAAATAGTTTGTAGGGAGCGTAGCTGGGGATCGAACAATTGACCGATCGCCGCTATCGACTAAAGAATCAATCGACGAAACAAAATCATCGGTCGACCTCTGACGATCTAAATCTAAAACAGCAAGGATATCAATTGTCAAGTCTTTAATTGACCAATCGTGACTGTCAACCAAAATAATCACCCGACCAATGAAATCATTAATTTCGACCAGAAGTGAGCTTTGAACTCTAAGATTGGCCGTAATTTTTGGTAAGAATTTTCAAGCTGTTGTTACTACATTAAAGTCGCCAACAAACCATTTATGTTATATGCTAATTTTATGAATTTAGAAAAATAGCGCCGTTTAAAATCAAAGTGGTACTTCCTGTCGGATCCAATGGAAGGGTCAATTGGAGTAAGTGGGCGGGGCAAGCGATAGGCCAATTTTTCAAATTGTAACTAAATAACAAAGTGAACAATTGTTTCATTATTTTCGATAAAAGATAACAAGCGCGATCATTAGGAACACTATCTCGCATTTGCAAAGCCTTTTTCAATTGCCATGATTTATAGATAGGGTAAGAGGTGGGCACGTGTCATGTGGCATAATGGAATGAATTCATTACTTATCAAGACCATATTTAGAGTAATCAAGGGGTACTTGAAAATAATTAAGCAGTTATATTGTAAACAATCTAGTCTTAATTGAAAATTGACTTATGTAGCGTTTATCCCTTTTCCGTTTTCGAGCAGACAATTTTATCTAATTCATTTTAGTTCGATTGTACCCCGATAGCTTTACGCTTATAGAGTCGCTCTGGAGCTCTCACAATCCAGATTTTTTTTCTTATTATCTATATCAGTCCTAAAATAGGGGATAATATATTTCGAGTATTGAAAAAGATCAATTAGTTATTTGGTGATTTCAGAGAAGGTAGAAATTACCACGACATGATGGGCTGCTCAGACAACGTTGATTATACAACAGCGTTTACGTTATCCAATTTTGCTTCAATTTCTCTAAATAGTCGCCGCCAAAGGACATTTGGTAGCGCATCAGACTCCCAATCTTCAAACATGGGGTGTTATGGGTTCGACCCCTATCGGCTTTCCGACATTTCTCTCTTACCAGTGGGTCACCGTAAACCTAAGTGGGATAGCAGCTAGAGACTAGGAAAGGGTGGTACTGGTGCGAGATATACCAGGAATCGATTGTTAGGTGCTCCAGCGGCCGAGATATAACTGAAAAATTGTTAAAAGCGGCGTTAAGCCCCATTCAAACAAATTACACTGAAAACTGTTTTGTAGCAAGATGACAGACATCTGCCAAGCGAAAGGAGAAAAAAAGAATGTTTTTTTATGAATTGAGATCGGTTCCATCCCTGGGCGATCATGGTCGCTCTTTCTATCTATATCATTATATCGTCGGTGTAATTCTAAAAAAATCGTAACTACATCTTGAATCAAGCTGTAGTTACGAGGTTTTACAATTGCACCAACGATAGAGTAAGGTAGCATGATTATTCTAGATTCAGAAAATACTCTCCCGAAAAAATACTTTACGGTACCGTCAAGTTAAAAATGGATAAAATACGTCGGCACGATACCTGTTACAGCGATGAAGGGTATCAATCAGAGGGCAGTTCGGTTACAACTTCTGCATGAACATTCTCATGTTTTATGAATATTTGTAAGAAAAGAATCAAGGTACGACCCAGAAACATCTCTCGTTGTAATATAGTTCTCAGAAAATAGAATTTTTCAATTGCGAAAAAAACCGATCCTGATTAGCCTAGGCGAACCGCGCAGTCTAATCAGGATCGATTCTGTAGCAATTCCCAGATTGTCTCTCTTCTCACAACGCAGCACAGTTATTAATTCAAACATTTTTTTATTTGCAATCGATTTAAACCAAATATATCATAATGTTATACTTTTAAAATAAGTTCTTAGCAAAAAAGATTAGAGCAAAAACTCCGAGCGCAGCGATTTATCTCAGACGAGTAAGCTCTCTAAAGCGCTACGCTCTCCGTGAATACATAGGTCGTGAGTTGGAACCCCTGCTTGACCAACACTCGCTCCGACATCTGGCAAAGTCATCGCGACATACAGTAACTGTATTTGCCTAAAAGGAATGAGCTGGTATGTCGGTTTAAATAATGTAGTTATACTGACGGGAGAAGATAGAAATCATGGTTATGTCCACTATAGTCATCGTGATAAAATTGAAATACCGTTGCAAGTGCTGTTAAACAACATAAAAAACAAAACAAAAACTACATGCAACGAAAACGGGGCCTATATGAGTTCTCTCTCAGATATCAAGTATTAATGCAGTGTGCATGTACAAGCTTTCTACATTTTTCATCTTAAGAAATGAAGATAATATATTTATATATATATTTTTTTTTCGTTGAGGTATAAACCTCAAAATTTAATCACACTGTAGGAATAGGTAAAATGGATTCATATTTTAGTGTGATTAAGTTTTTAGGTTCATACCTAAATAAAAAAAAATGCTGATTTGTTATACAGTAATTAAATGGCATCAAGCATAACATGGCAAATATTTTACTAGTTTTGGGTATAATTCTATGGATCTATTTTGTGCTCAAGCATACAAAATAGTTGCCTTTTTAAGACTTTGTTCGCGAAATAATGCATACAAAAATTAGTCAATCAAAAGGCTCGAAACTTGATAGACGAAGCTAAAGTCAAATTATATAATCATGACTGTACATTCTAATACGATCAGTTCCAGATTCCTGAGAACAACATGTCATTTTCAATATAGTCCACTAAGAAATTAATAATGCTGTTGGTTTCTTGTTAAAAAGAGTAAAGTTATATCGTTGCATGGTGTTATTTGCAGACTGTCTAGCACACACCTGTATTATGGTGTTTTTAAGCTTGTTTTACTTCCAGATCTTTGCGCTCCAATAAATAAAACACACGTTTTAATGCACACCTTACGCATTCTGTGGCAATAAATAAATTGCCAGAGGCCTTGGGTCGTTAATTTGTCTGTGGGATAGGTGAACATTCCTTATAGGTAACCTTGACTTTTTCTATAGCTTTATAGGCTAGAATTCAACAGTATCCCTTGTAAATTGCAGTCTTTTGAAAAAGCCGGAAAGCAAAGGCTATATTTATGTACTTACATTTCGCATATCATCTTCGCAAGCTAAGGGTTATCCCAATTTCGTTTCTATTCACACAAAGTGGGTGTCTCCCGTCGCCAGCAATATATTTTGTTCCTAGTTACAGAAGATCAAAGAACTGAAAAGTACTGTCAGCTAGCAAAGCATTTTTTCCCAGTAATCGTCTCTGCCAAACGTAATCATGATAAAGAAACGAGGTTAAAGTAACCAAGGAGTTAACAATTCCCATACAATCCCTCCTTATTACGCCCCCCCCCAGAAAATAGTTGTGGAAAAATAGTTGTGGAAAACAATGTGGTAAATGAAGAAATTGCTTGTCACAAGCAATTTCTTCATTTTCACAGTGTTTTCTACCTAGAAAGATAATTGTTTAAAAATTTTCAACAATTTAGAATTGTCGTCTGCAGCTTCTTTGAAGATTCTGGTTAGAGTAATTTTGAACACGATGTGCTAAAGCGAGCTAAAAATACCCAGGAAATGAACTTGCATGCAGAGTTTGTAATATTCCTGAAATACATAGGAACTACTTTTTATGACGTAGGCATTTAACGGATTAAGTGGTTAAACCTCAAGTGGCAGTTTGCACTCGTTAATCTTTGAGACGACTTCAAAATGTTGTCTGTAAACTTAAGCTATCAAAGTTGACGCTTTGCTAGCTAAAAAATATTCTATTAACCGTCTATCAAACTTACTGACAGATCGTCGCTGTCAGTTTTAAAATAATTATTGACCAATGAGATAATTAATTTAGACTTGAAGTGAGCGTTGTTATCTTATATTTATACCAATCATTTTTGTCGACTTATCTACTTAAGGTCATAACTCCAGTTACGACGTTATGTTGCCATCCAACGATTTGTTTTATGATCCTTACCAAAGATTATGATAACTAGTGATGTGTTATATATCAGTCGAAATACATTGTTGGAGGTTAGTGGGCGTGGCCAGCGATCCGTCAATTGGACACGAGTCTCAACAATGGAATATCGTAGAAAAATCAGTTTTCCACCACCAGTAATCAATTTTGAAAAGATAAGTTCGGGCATGTAAACATAGTTCAAAATGAACCTTGATTGGATAATAACATGGGAATTAAAAAAATCAGACCATGTTTCTCAAGCTTTGGAAATTCTTCACATCCTTTGATCACAGAGTAAGGAAGGCACTACAAATATACAATATTTCTAAAGAGTTTATATTTCACGTAACCTATGATAGTGAAGTAGAAGACTAAATTCATTTCTTGCTTCGTTGTCCATTATACACTAATTTAAGAGAAAACTATATAAAACGTTCATATGTTGTCCGATCAATTTTTACAACCTTATGCCATCTATATTATTCTACATCTAGCAATGTTTAAAAAAAACACGTAATTTTATATTGACGATCAAGAACGAAGAATTAGCCTAAAAACTAATTTTTCACCATTCGAATTTAATGTGTTCATGTTTATGACTTCTACTACATATTCTATTCATTGGCATTTCTGAAATACGTTTCTAGCCAGTTTAATCAACCAACATTGATACATTGTATTTTTACTACACATGTAGATTGTACAAGGGCGCAGTCTGATCTTAGTCTACACCACCTGTTTGTCAATTTTAACCCAGAATTGTATATAAGATAAAATTTCAAAGAAATGTTAAAGGGTTAAGCGCCACTTGAGATGTT
Source organism: Fragum fragum (assembly GCA_946902895.1). Lineage (NCBI taxonomy): Eukaryota > Metazoa > Mollusca > Bivalvia > Cardiida > Cardiidae > Fragum > Fragum fragum. Next base: position 2,425,923 of record OX336367.1, read on the forward strand.
TAGTGTTGTTTTAAGGTATTAGAAATTTCAGGCATTGCTAGAAAGGAAACGTTGCTACATTATAATAGATTCCCGTTATTCTTTCCATATCTTATATATATAAGATTTATATCTAACTGTACACTTGAACAAATGGACTGTTCTTTTACCAGTCTAAAATTCTGATGTTTTATGATTGTACAGTGTAATTATAATTTGACATAAAAGAAGATTATGAAGGAAATACCTAAAACGCGTTTCTTTTATGGCCTAAATTTATTCCTGTTCTTATTTGCTGCAATTATGGCAATTTCGCCCATTAAAACTATAACAAAATATATAAGCTATTGAATAGAATGGCTAATTTATTGCAATAATTATGTAAATTCTATACATAGAGTCACGACATGGTATAGGTCTGTTCGTGTTAAAATATCTTCAGTGGGCGACTAAAACATCGTAACTACAGCTTAATTAAGCTGTAGTTACGAGGTTTTCCTCGCCCACCAGCGTTGTTACTGTAAGCGTGATTTTTCAGAAATTTCACATTTTGCATGTATCGCAAACACTGGACAGACCGCACGATTCAAGATAATCGCTGATAGGCGACAGAAGCCTCAGGTCTGTATCTATCTACAGCGCGCACAGTGAAGACTCTGATCAGACTGTGGGGGTGCACACGTTGATTTGAGTATCTAATTAACTCAATGAATAACAGTTTTAACCCTTAAACCCTTTAACCTATAACCAGACAATATAACTGCATTTCAAAGCGTATTTTATTTGGGAAAATATTTTGCAACATAGGGTAGAAAAATCTTGTGAGAAAAAGGAAAAAAAATCTTATCGCAAGCAATTTCTTCTCTTTCTATAGTTTTCCACCATAACATTTTTCTCAAAATGAGGGAATGGGCTTATGACATATTCATTGTTATAAACGGTAAATCTTCTACACGAGAATCGAATATACACCTTGCTTAGATGAATGGAATGACAACCAGGTAACGTAGGTAAAAATCAAGGCCGCCGTCATAGCGCAGTTGGTAGCGCGTCGGACTGTCAATCTAGAGGTCCCGGGTTCGATCCCCGACGGCGGCACTCATCCTTTCCGACTATTTGTCTCTCACCGATTGGTCGATAATCGTTGACCTATGTGGGATAGCAGCTGGAGGCTAGGAAGGGATGTAATGGTAGTACTGGTGTGAGAAATACCAGGATTCCATTGTTAGGTGCTCCAGCCGCCGCGATATAACTGAACGATTGTTGAAAGCGGCGTAAAACCCCATTCAGACAAACAAAAGGGAAACATCAATATAGTTACTCGTATCGATGAAGGCTGATCCGTGTCTGTACTAATTGATAGCTGACGACGCCCATTGACCTTCGACAGGAAATTCCACTTTGATATTAACATAAGGTTAACCCTTGTCATGCTGAATTAAAATCCTGTACAGAATTTCTTTAAAATCAAAGGACTGACAGCACTGGAAGGTCTGAATGAAGGTCAATATTTCTTTTTGAAATAAAATTGATCATTTAAACAACTCTGGCTTAAAGGGGACAAACAGGTGGTGTAGACCAAGATCAGACTTCACTTATGTGCAGGCTGATCTTTGTCTTTACCTCCTGCCAAAACAGGAATATTCCAGGTTCAGCATGACAAGGGTTAATAATAAAACGAGTTAATTTGAAAATAAATATGGCCATTCACATGTATCAAAAAAGTAAGATGGTTGGTAGGCGACCTAAAGGTCACAACTAGTGCTTGAATAAGCTGTAGTTACAACATTTAAATCGCCAGACCAAACAAAAAAGCTTCACCTAAATACCGGCCAATGTCAAGTGAATAAGAAGATTTATTACATACCTATAAATATTTTTAGTAAAATATATACACTTCACACAAACTAAATCGGGTACGCCAGAAATCTGACAGTGTCAAATACGGTTCCATCTAAGTAAGGTATTCTAAGATAACATCTTTTCCATTATGTAGACGGAGTTCTGATGCGAGATTATAAGGGTATAACATTATAATTCTTTTTATTATTTTATCGGTTTTATTTAAAAGAAATATAGTTATATTGGAACATTATATCGTAACATAATGCTACCTTATTCGTGTTTCAATCAACATTTATTTTTAGGAAAAACATACTTTATACATTTTCGAAATTTCGGCATCAGTACATAATGGAAAACAAATGTAAACAAGCTGATATGACGTCATAAACGGTGCGATTACTGAAGGAAATGTCCGCATTTATACGAATATTGAAGCTTCTTGAAGATTCTCGTGAAAAACCTGATTCAAGCTGCAGTATTAATGAATTTGCAGTAAACAAACATA